>CM024590.1:7977504-8172333 GCA_014182565.1 Eucalyptus marginata
TACATGGGACCGCCTCAGAAGGAAGAGACCCCCTGTTCCTTGGGCTTCTCTCATTTAGGCAGGCGACATTACTCCTAGGTTCCAATTCATTCTCTGGTTGATTGCTAAAAATCGTCTACCTACGCAGCAACTCCTTCTATCATATGGTAGAATTGACTACACCATCTATGCTTTTTGCAATGAGGTCCCTGATTCCACCGACCACTTATTTTTTGATTGCCACCTAACGGCTTCTCGTCGCTATTTCGGGCCACTCACCGCAATCTTCCCGGCGTCCTAGGCCTTGGAAGGATAACCTCCTCTGGGCTATGCGGTTCCTCAAAGGCAAAGAATTTTTTCACATTATAGCACGACATTCTTTTGCTGCTATGTGCTATATCATTTGGAAGAAAAGGAATGCCGTTATCTTCCGTGGAGAGTCGGTCGTCCTTACTTCAATCAAAAATCACATTATCAAAAGTGTGAAGGACAAAGTTGCAAGTTTTTCTAATATCCCTGATATCCCGAGGAATAGACGTCTCCAGCGGAGTTGGGGCTTCCACCCAGCTATCTTCAGCGATCAACAGGAGCATGCTTAGATCGGCGTCCTTCAACATCCCACCTCTTCGGTGTCCGGACGTTGGCTTCTCTTCTAGCAGCGGAGGGTCTTTGCTAGTCTTAGCTCTTTGTTGTCTCTCCTAGACCTTCGGTCCTTGCTTTGTTTAGTCCGTGTTGTTCTTCTTTTCCTGTTTCTTGATTGTGCTCCCTTCCACTCTCCCTGCATTTGTATCGAGAGTGCAAGATTAGGAGCCGGTCGAGTTTTCTTGTAAATTTGTTCAAAGCTATAATACCATTTACCTTACCAAAAAAAAAAAAAAAAAAACAAATCCACTTTTGACTGAGACCCGTCGACTTTGAAGCCCCTTTTTTTAGCTGTCCACTGTGTCCTGTAAGGCATGGGAAGTAAGTGGGTTCGGTCAAAAATAATCTTATACATATTAATTCATTTTCATGAAATATGATTTCGATAATCTATATCCAACCCAGTCTCGACTCCACTCATACCTAATGTGACCAATATTATTAAAACATATCCATATTAACCCTAATTATGAAAATAAATACCAACTTAGTTAATCCATTTTAAGCTCTTCATGTTAATGTGTTTTTTGAATAAAATTTTATATCAAATTAAAAAAGTAGAATAACAAAATATGAAGACGTAAGTAAATAAAACAAAAAATGTAACAAAAACAATGAAATCAAAGAAACCCAAGGTGAGTACGGTCTTTTATTTTATTTTATTTAAAAAAAGATTTCTTAGTTATTTTTTTTTTCCTTTCTTTCGCCGGCTACGGCAACGGACCACATGTGAGCTCAAGCTCAAGCCTTGCTAGAGTATTATATATGTTTTTATTGCGCTTTGTACTTTTCCCCCTTTATCATAAGTAATTAGCTTGTACTCATCAGCTTGATTTGAAGAAGTTCATGAAATTTTCACAAGCAATTTACGATGAAAGCTATTTTTTATTCACCAATGATTAACATTGTGATGTGAATCTGTCCAATTCGATGTAATTGGTCATCCACGTGATTTCCAGTGCAAGCAAAGGACAGAGTTTCTTTCAAACATTTATACGAAGTCTCCAACGCAATTTCTTTTCCACGTTCCTATTGATCTCACGTGGCTTTTCCCACAATCGATACATTGAACGATTGTGTCGCGAAAGTTCGTGGAAATAAAATAGCTCCATCTGATGTAGACTCGCAGCGCAAGATCCACCGTGGTCAACACTGCTCCGTGCGATCGAGAAAAAGACTGTCACCCAGGGCGACCCCCTTTATAGAAGTCAAGCTCCTTTTTCTTGCGTGGCTTTTAGACGTCCGCCGCATGCCTTCTCGAAGATATTAGATAAGAGTTTTGCTAATACAACTGTTTTTTATTAACTGTTAAAGTACCGGATGAGGAGCGGATCTCTTAATAATTTCGAATTATTTATTATCCATTTTTTTTTATGATTCAGAGCATACTGTATTTATCACAGTGAATTAAAGATAATCACTTAATCATTTTTTATAAGATAAAGCTAATCAATTGAGAGACAAACCCACATTTAGAGTAAATATAGTCTGCTCCCACCTAAGACAATTCAAACTTGAATCGGATTAATGGGTTGACTGGATCTGAACAAATCGAGATCCTCCAAACGGTTTGGATTTCGTACATGTGCTAAAACATGAGACATAATATTACACTTTTTGTTTGCTATCAAAAAAGGTATTAATTGCAAGTGTAGCAATCTACGTTGACATGCGCCCAAAAGAGATGGCATCACTCCCTCTGTATTATGCCACCGAAGAGGGTAGTCAAACAATATTCAAGCAAATCTTCAATCCATCATCAAATTTTACTTAGAATAGCATTGTGAGCTACCGTTGATACAACTCAAGATTGGATAACGAAAGAAAAAGAACAGATGACGAAGGTCACATACTTTTTAAAACCTGATTATCGTATCTTTTTATCATGCTAAAATCAGTGCCAATTGCAAAATCCAACTTCACATTTCGGAGTTGGCCATCTCGATCTCATCCTAATATATTCACCACCAACAGACAACGGTCATGGTTCTTTGTCTATGTGTAGAACGTCTAGTGTAGTTGTTGTGTGCTAAGGTGATGTAATTAGAATGGATGCAACGCTGATGTTTTGAGAGAGGATACAGTAAGGACATGTTTCATGTAGTTGATTACGGTGTATGTAGATTGGCATTCATTTTAAACACCCTACTACTTCACGACCTTCCCAAGGGGAAAAAAATGTGTTGGTTTAATTTTAGCACAAGTGTATTTGCACCAAATTCAAGTACAACTGTTCCAGCAAGAGCATGAATATAAATCAGGTGGATTCAAACACGAAGGATAAACCGAGTTTTGCATATACCTACAAATGAGTGTCAAAATTAACACCCATGACAAGAGAGGTCAACCTCCCATTTTTTAATCAGGTGATTTGCAGTATTTCACTCTTCCTATAACTCCCCAGATTTGATAAAATTAGCAGGCATTGGAAACACAAAGGCATGTTTAGTTTCACTCATATTATAACCATTCTCCTTTTAGTTATGACAGACTTCCTAAATCTAGCACCCCATCATCTACCGGGTATTCGGTTCATATACTGCCCAGAATTACGAAATGATTTAACCAGAACCCAAGAAAGAAAACGTAATGTTACAATGTAGATTACCAAGACAAGGCGAGTATCAATTGGGTGATCATATATTGCTGCAAGATCCACCGTGATCATATTACCCAGGAAAGTGTTGTGCACATTATAGAGGAATGAGTTAGCCCCACCAGCTATAGGCTTGTGCAAATGTTACCTTCATACCCATGAAAAACCATCAATTTTGTTTACGTTGTCGAGAGCAGAATGTCAAATGAGAAATTATTTTGTATTTTCAGTACATAAAACTGTCGACACTTGTATTGAGTACCTAAATTCTTAGTGGTTATTTTTTTAGTCTTACCAAACGGGCTTTTAGGCTTTGAATATGTGGGCCTAGTTAAGCGCCAAAGATCACCCATAAAAGAGAGCATGTGATGCAGGTGCGGGTTGGGTGAGTGTTGTTTTGAGTGAATAACGGATGGAATCATAGTGTCTGGGAATGCATGTCGATGGGCAAATGCAACACGCTCTCTGTGAGGTCAAATGTATCTAATTCGATGAATAAGGATTCCATGGTTCAGAACACTTGTAGAAATCAGCAGCTCCCATTAAATATGAAGCCGGGATTTTAGTGTATGCTTAAAAGATTTGTAACCAGCAAAGAGTGTTTCCAATGATTTTTTTACAACAGCCAAGTATCGAATCAATGACGTACTGGTGAAACTTTCTTCTCTAGGTGATTGGGAAGTGACTCCTCACACGGCCCGTACATGCTGAACTCGTTTTCCTCTAAGAGGATGCAAATGAAACTTTGAATAGCAGCGGGAGGCAATGCAGATTGTTTTTTCAGCAACAAAGTTAAAAACCAGGTATCCCCTCCTCGGATTGTTTATTCAGCAACAAAGTTTAAAACCAGGTATCCCCTCCTCTTCCCCATGCTCATGTTCGAAACCTTCTTTCTCCTTCGTCATTATCTTTGCCAACCCAGGCCTCCAATACCAATAAAGCTCGCAGCCTGCTCTGGTCACCATCTTCTGTGTCCTCAATGAAGCATTTATTAACTCAGGTTTCACTTCTCGCAGCAACTTCCCTAACAAATGTGATTCATTAAGGAAATGACATTGCACAACAAATCAATGATACCTCTCATGTGTATTTTGTAGAATACAACTAAATAAAACTGCTTTAGCAAAAAAAAAAAAAAAAAAAAAAAAAAAAAAAGACAAAGAAACTTATGTTTCAACTGGAAATGACCGACCAAAAAAAAAACTGGAAATGAAAAAAAAAAATTAAATCTTCAGCAAGCAAAACTTCAGATTTTTCACACAGCTTGAGCATTCATCTTACGACTTTCCCAAGCAAATCATTAGCAGTTACTGATCATTCATCAATATATGCTCGAGGAACTATACTGCAAGTACCATCCAAACATTTTAAAAGTGCAAGCCGACATGCTCAAACTCAATCCAAGTGGGAAAAAAGCGGCAGTTGGGAAAGAGCTGCTTACTCCAAGAACTATTTTGCCCAAAAAGATCTCATCGTGCAATAGCCAAGCGTAGCAAAGCAGATACCAGGTGAAGCAGCAAGAAAGGCGAAAAGATTCTCACAAACACACACGTACACACTCTCAAAAATATGAATAAAAATGCGATAGCACCAATGTAATTGAACTGCCTTCGCTTTCCTCCTCGAACATCCGGTTTCAGTCTCTGCAACAAATCCACAAACATGTCAACGGCATTAACAAGTAAGAACTCAGACCAAAAGCCTCACGAGAAACAGCCACACGTTGGAGAAGCATCACCTTCGCAAGAATCCGAGCGTCCAAGGCCACTTGTGTTGGAAAAATTTTCTTAAGGTATTTTGAAGTCGACAAAACATTTCCGTCAGTCTAGTCTGAAGACTTGCAGACTCTACTGGCAAAGTCTGAAGACATCAAGACTCAAGTTTCAAAGTCTAACTCTCATGGACAGATTCCGGACCGACAAAGTTAAAACTTCTATTCGACTACTTCTAGTATGGTTTTGACTCCAACGGTTAAGGAATATCTCTCGACTGGATTTAGCACTACAATATCTTCTATTCGTATTCGAATAATCTAGATTCTCTAGATTCGCAACTTATACTTGGAAGGTTCTACTTATGGAAACCAAGATCCTGATTGTATGGGCGAGCAGGATTGATGGGCTATCAACATTTTCCTTGAAGAGCTCGAGATCTCTAAATTGATTTCGTCCAACGGGTTGATTGGAAGAACTTCTTTGGAAGGTGCCAACGGTAATGAATGCATGAAGAAGTATTTAAAGGGAGACGCTCAAGTTGTTCAAGAGTGAAAGATAGAAGAATTCCAAAGTCTAAATCTCTTTGTTATTTTGTGATCTTATCCTTCGAGCTATACTTGTAATCAAAAGAGAGGCGAAGTGTGGTGAGACCTTGAGGAAGTGTAGTAAAGTCTCTACACTTTGTGGAATCAAGGGCGTGAGACTGTAAATTCTCTTTTTGATTCTTAGTGAAATCCAGCCAGAGGGCTGTTCGTGCGGGAGAGTGGACGTAGGCTTGGTCTAAGCCGAACCACTATAAACTGAGTCTTGATTCTCTATCCCTAATCCTTTTACTTTATATTGCTTTCACTTGCTGCGATTATTGTTTTCAAGTCCTTAATCCCTCATCAAAGAAATTGTCTATACATTCTGTTATTTTTATAAAATCATCTTAATCACCTATTCACCCCCCTCTAGGTGCTTGTACTAGTTCTAACAATTGGTATCAGAGCTTGTGTACTCGTTTATTAGAAGTGTTTTTACTTCTGAATAAAAGATCTATGGCTAGTATGTTGTCTACAGGGTTGGTTGAAGGTCAAAGCAACACTAGACCTCCATACTTTGATGGAAAAGACTACAGCATATGGAAAAACAAGATGAAAGCATTCCTAAGATCGAAAGATCCCTTCGAATGGGAAGTAGTAGACAAAGGAATCATTCCTTCTGCTGCATCAGAATTAGAGAGAGGAAAAGAAGTTGCTGCTCCTATCGAGAGGACTCAAGAAGAAATAATCAAGAGACAGACTCTTGACGCTAAAGCCATTTATTCCTTATATTGTGCTTTATCTCCTACTGAGTATAACAGAATATCCTCTTGTGATATAGCAAAAGAAGTCCGGGATAGGCTTCACATCACCTATGAAGGAACTGATCGAGTGAAAGAGACAAGGATCAACATTCTTTTGGGACAATATGAAGTTTTCAAGATGAGATCAGGAGAATCAATAACCCGACATGTTTAGTCGTTTTTACTGAAATTGTGAATGGTCTTGAATATCAGGGACATCCAATCTCAGGACATATGAAGGTCAACAAACTTCTGCGTGGACTCTCTAAAGATTGGAATTACATAAAGACTTCAATAAGGGAGACACAGAGGATTGCTCCACTCTCTGTAGATGAACTGGTTGGAACTCTTCAGTCTTACGAAGTAGAGCACACCAACGAAGAAGAAGATTCAAAAGGTAAGAAATCTATTGCCTTAAAGTCTAATGATTATTCTGATGCTACAGACTCCGAAGAAGATCTAGATGATGAAGAACTGGTACTCATGATAAAGAGATTCAGAAAGTTGAACAGAAAGGGAAGAAAATTCAATTGGAAGAAACAAAGCTCACAAAGGTTTTGGAACAAATCAACAGAGGAAGATGATTCCAACAAAGAAGTGACATGCTTTGAATGCAAGAAAAATGGACACATCGAGACCTAACTGTCCTCGGTTAAGGAAAATGAAAGGAAAGGCTGAGAAATACGAAAGGCACTCAAAGCGAGAGACTTGGAGTGATACCGAATGTGAAGAAAGTGATGATGATTATGCCAATATCTGTTTGATGGCAAAATCGATTCGGACTCTGCACCTTGAGACAGATCTGCACTCGGACAGTGAGCTTGAGGTTAGTAATCTAAAAATTCCTGTCAAAGTTTCGAAATATATTGATGAACTATGTCTTGGTCTAAAAACCTCTCTTAAGAGGATCTCCGAATTAAAAAAGGAGAATTCTACATTAAAGCAACAAGAGAAAATTTGAAAAGAAAAGTTGAAAAAGTTAGATAAGAACTTTACAATCTTGAAAGAAAACTTAGATTCTGTTTCCAAAGAAAATACTAATTTGAAAAATGATATTTCAAACATATCAAAAATATTTTCAAATGGTTCTGAAAAATTGGATAAGATTCTTTCGATACAAAGACCCTACTTTGATAAGTTAGGTCTTGGTATGACCTCTGAAACTATTCCACTAATTGATTTCCTAAAAGTGAAGGAAAGAATCAAACAAAGACCAACAAAAGTTGTTTATAAAAATCATTTCCAGAAAGTCTTTGTAAAACCTATTGGCCGAAATGCTCTAAAATGTTCAAAGTGTCAAAGCTCAGAATATTTTGAGAAAGAATGTCCTTTGGTTTGGAGACCTGTTAAAAGGAATTGGGCAAAGACTGTTTATTGCTCTAACTCTTCTAGACCCAAAATGATGTGGGTACCAAAGAAAGCTTGAATTCTTTTTAATTGCAGGTCATTATCAAAAGGAAGATTAAATGGTATCTAGATAGTGACTGCTCAAGACATATGACAGGAGACTTAGGCTGCTTCATAAAACTTGTCCAGATAGATGGAGGAAAAGTTTTTTTTGGTGGTAACAACAAAGGAAGGATTATTGGTCGCGGAACAGTAAAAATTGGAAGTCTATCAATCAACAATGTTTCCTTAGTGGAAGGATTAAATTACAATTTGCTTAGCATAAGCCAATTGTGCAATACTGGATTCAAGATCAATTTCCAGGAAGGAACGTGCTTAGGAATCAGTAAAGACTTTACTCAATCTTTTACTGGACGTAGACATGGAAATATCTATCTTCTGGATGTGAATCAAGAAAGATCACAGTGCTTAATATCAGTACAAGATGAAGCTAATCTATGGCACAGAAAGCTTAGCCATACCAACATGAAGCAAATTGCCAAGATCTCTTCCAAGAAACTTGTTCGAGGATTGCCTATTCTCAATTACCTAAAGTCTGATCTATGCACACCATGCGTACTGGGTAAACAAGTTAGAAACTCTTACAAACCAATAAATAAAGTTTTCACTAATCATGTACTGCAGCTTCTGCATATGGATTTATTTGGACCTACAAGAATGCAAAGCATTGGTGGAAAAAGGTTTTGCCTAGTAATAGTGGATGATTATTCACGATTTACTTGGGTCTACTTTCTTGCAAGTAAGTCTGAGACTTTCTCTCATTTTTCAAAATTTGCTAAGAAGGTGCAAAATGAGAAAGGTCACACTATTTCAAGCATTCGTACAGATCATGGAGGTGAGTTTGAAAATCAAGACTTTAATAAATTCTGTGATGAATCTGGTTTTCAGCATAAATTTTCCTCTCCATACACACCAGAACAGAATGGGGTTGTGGAAAGGAAGAATAGGTCTTTACAAGAAATTGCAAGGACTCTTTTGATTGAAAGTAATGTTTCTTCACGGTTTTGGTCTGAAGCTGTTTCAACTGCTTATTATATTATTAACAGAGTGTTTTTAAGACCAATTCTTGAGAAAACTCCTTATGAAATTTTTAAAGGTAAGAAATCAATTGTTTCTTATTTTCAAGTATTTGGTTGTAAATGTTTTATTCTGAAGAATACAAATGATCGAGTTGGTAAGTTTGAAGAAAAATAAGATGAAAGATTCTTTCTTGATTACTCAACTACAAGCAAAGCCTATAGAGTATTCAATAAGAAGACTCAGACTGTGGAAGAATCAATGAATATCAAATTTCAAGATTCTCCACAAATTCAGCCAATTCAGACTGAAGAATCAGAATCTGCTCAAGACTCTACTAGATCTACCTCCCTTGAAGCAGTTCAAAATTCAGAAGCAGTACAACAAGTTACTGATGAAGAATCAACTCAAGAAAAAGATCAACAACCTATCAAACTAACCAGTAACTGGAAGCACAAGTCTAGTCATCCTGAATAACTCATTATTGGAAACGTTAATGAGGGAATTCGAACAAGATCCAAAAGGCTAGAAGAGTCTAGTGCTGTTGCACTTATTTCTGAAATAGAACCTAAAAACATTGAAGAAGCCTTAGCTGATGAAAGTTGGATTGAAGCAATGCAAGAAGAGCTCAGACAATTCAGTATTAATGACGTTTGAGAATTAACTCCTAAACCAAAAGATAAATCTGTTATTGGAGCTAAATGGGTTTTCAGGAATAAAGTCGATGAAAAAGGCAAAGTGACAAGAAACAAAGCAAGACTCGTGGCTAAAGGATACATGCAAAAAGAAGGGATAGACTATGATGAGACTTACGCTCCTGTAGCAAGGTTAGAAGCAATCAGATTATTACTTGCTTTTGCATGCTATAAGAATTTCAGGTTATTCCAAATGGACGTCAAAAGCGCATTCCTGAATGGATTTATTCAAGAAGAAGTCTATGTGGAATAACCTCATGGATTTGAAGACTCAAAGAAACCAGACTCAGTGTTCAGACTGAAGAAGGCTTTATATGGATTGAAACAAGCTCCTCGAGCTTGGTACGAAAGGCTAAGTAACTTTTTAATTCAAAGTGGTTTCATTAAAGGAAAGGTAGATACTACTTTATTCATTAAAAAGGAAGGTAAAAGCTTTTTACTCGTTCAAATTTATGTTGATGATATTATATTTGGATCATCTAACGAGACTTTGTGCAAGAAATTTTCCAAGTCTATGCAGGATGAATTCGAAATGAGCATGATGTGTGAACTATCCTTCTTCCTTGGTCAACAAGTGAAACAACTTAAAGAATGAATCTTTATTCATCAAGAAAAATATGCAAAAGAACTTGTTAAAAAGTTCGGTCTGGAAAATTGCAAAAAGATTGACATACCTATGTCAAACTCTTTGAAGATAGACAAAGATGAGGCAGGGAAGAAAGTCGATCAAAAACTATACATGAGTATCATTGGTTCACTTCTTTATCTTACTGCATCTAGACCTGACATATTATTTAGTGTTTGCATATGTGCTAGGTTTCAATAAGATCCTAAGGAATTTCATTTAAGTGCTGCTAAACGTATCATTAAATATGTTGCAACTACTGCTAAGATTGGTCTATGGTATCCCAAAGAAGGAGACTTTACTCTTCTTGGTTATTCAGACGCAGATATTGCAGGTTGTAGAGTTGAAAGAAAAAGCACTTCTGGCACTTGTTAATTACTCGGTAACATGGCAGTATCTTGGTTTTCAAGGAAGCAAAGTACCGTAGCTCTCTCAACAGCTGAAGCAGAATACGTAGCTCTTGGAAGTTGTTGTTCTCAAATACTCTGGATAAAACAACAACTACGAGACTTTGGTATCGAAGACTCTTGTACCGAGATCAAATGTGATAACACTAGTGCAATCAATCTTACAAAGAATCCTATTCTTCACTCAAGAGCAAAACACATTGAGATTCGACATCATTTTATAGGAGATCATGTTCAGAATAGAGAAGTCTTGATACAATTTATTGACTCAAAGAATCAACTGGCAGACATTTTCACAAAGCCGCTTGAGAAAAGTTTATTTGAGTCTATTCGTTCAAGACTCAACATTTTATCTCTTGAAGACTGTTGAAGTTCAGACTCAGAATCTAAGTCTGAAAAGTATCAAACTCAAAAGTTCGGACTTAGAAGACCAAACGTCACGACTGTAAGTTATTTCAATTACAGTTCATTTACTCGTTTAAACTGATATCTCGAAAAGGTAAGACCGCCTGTTTATCTCTAATTGATATTATTAAGGCAGTTATTTTTTTTAAAAAGGATGGTTATTGATTTGTTTAAAAAAAGGTTGTTATTTTTGAAATGGTATTTTTATTTTCCTTTTTGTGACGATTCACATACCCTGTATCGATTGCCTTTTATACTCTTTCTCCTCATCTTTTTCACTTTACCCAAAAACCCTAGATCACAAAATTTTCACTCTCTGAGTTTTTCCTTCGCAAGTTCTTCTCTTCAAGTTTTCATCTTTCTTGTGATACAAGTGTGAAAGTTCTCTAAAAAACAGTGACAATGTCATACCAAAGGAAATCTTCCAGAATAGCAAGCAGGGGACCACAAGGCTCGGGTGAGGGGCCTACACACTTTGATCTTACTAAAGAAGGAGACTCTCCAAGTGGACAGATGCATCAACATTCTCAACAGCGCACTTCTTCCACTAGATCACATGATCGTAACCCTCAACATGCAGAGGAAGACATCATTGAAGATGTAGAACCAAGTAAGGTCTCTTAAGCCGCATTTGTTTATAGGCTTTATTCTGCTTCGAAGGAAGGGGGTTCTGCAATGACGTTTATTGACGAGTTCTTGAAAGAGAAGGGCTATAAAAATGAGACTCATTTTCTAACTGTAATGGAACGATCTGGTGTCGTTCCTGTTGGAACAACAGTAAAAACTTTTGCAAACTTTCCGAGTGACCCTCGCTTTGGTAGTGTCAATCAGCCTGAGGGGAAAGATGATGATGAGAAGATGTTTGTGCATTTTAAGCCTAGGATGGGTGTGGCTGCAACTCTTCGGGGAAAGAGAGACGAATTGTTTCGATCGGAGGAACATAAGCAGGTGTATGCAAGATTGCTGAAGCGTGGGGTGATGAACCCACGAACTGTGGATTTTGATTTTCTCGATCTGTTAAGCATCAATTTAAGGGAGAAGTTTAAGAAACTTCAACTTCATCAATTCTGTATTGAGAGCGAGGTTGCTCATTCTGAACTGACGGCTTATTTTTACTCTAACCTCAGTTTTCTTGATGCAAACAGTTTTTCATTTAGTGTGAGGGATAAAGAGTATGTGGTTGACACAGATACTCTGGCTGACGTTATTGGTGTGGAAAGAGGAGCTTTCCAATCAATTTCTGTGTCTGTTAGCCATGCAACTCTGGAGTTTGCAAGAGATAGAATCGCAGAAGGCTGTCTTTCCTATTCAAGGATGAATGCTTCAAACATTCTGCTTCATAAAATTATGATCAACTGTCTCAGACCAAAGTTGACATCGAAGACAGATGTATCCATTTCTGAAGCAAAACTGATGTGTGCCATCAAGATTGGTCATAACTTTTCCTTGCCCCATATCATCATGTTCCACATGTATCGGTCTATGGCGAAGGACAAGGGAAAACTCCCTTATGCTGCTCTCATCACTCGTTTATTCAGACATTTGAACATTCAGCGTCCCAACATTCTGTGTGTAAAGACTATTGATCAAATGGTCATCGGGCTGAGGATGATTACGAAAATGCGTCTGAAAAAACTCAGCAAAAAGCTTGAGCAGTTCAAAGAGAAAACCCTTGTCAAGACCAGACAAGACTCATCTGTTGCAAAGAGGAAAGAAAAAGACCTATGACTGGTCCTACCAAGAAGAGGCGGGTGATCATCTTGGAGGATGAAGATGATGAGGATGATATTCCTATCTTTACCTTTGTTTCCCAGCATTTTGTTCTTGAGTCAGCAGAACCAGAACAACAAGTTGGAGAAGAAACTGAGAAAGGGAACCAAGAGAAGGAATCCTTGTAGACAGAAGAAGAAGAAGAAGAAACATCCAGAACAGACTCACAGCAACAGCCAGAAGAACAACATGCCGAAGAAGGTCGTGCAGATTCTCTAGCAGAAAAAGAGGATCAAAGACATCTTGACAATGAAGAAGTTTCTCAGCAAGAAGAATACTTCTCTCCTCCAGAAGGCATTGAAACAGGGGGAGATATTCAAAGAGAGAGTGTTCCTCTCTTAACCTTTACCAGTGCACGTGTTAGTTGATCACCTGCTGGTGCAGAGGATGTCCATGCCTCTCATTTTCCTGAGGAAGAGGCAACATCTCCAAATATTGATCTTCCTGCTGATATTCGCTCCACTGGCTTAACTCCACAATCAGACCATGTTGAAGTAAGCACGCAAACTGACCATTCAAGAGATTTTGGAAGACTGCTTGAAATCATTTTGCAGCTCAAAGGCCAAATATATGATTTAGGATGCGAATTCCAGACAATGCAGAATGAGAATCATGCCATGTTCATCTCCTTGCAAGATCAAATTAAACATATTCAACTTGAGGTTCAGGCCACTGCCAAAGGTACAGCTCTCACTCAACTGCAGGAGGATTTGAGGAAACTGGAGGAAATTGTCAAGTCAATGGAAGACTTTCAACTTGTTCGCATTCCTCGCGCACCCTGACTTTCTCACCTTTTTATGCTGACAAAAAGGGGGAGAAGTTTTTGCAGAATTCCATTCCAAACTTTCAGCTTTTAAACACTCTTTGGATTCAATATTTTGTTTGGTTGTGATTGACTTTATGACTTTATCTTGAGCTTTGGATTGCTTGCTTATTATTGCAATATTTTAAGCTATTAAGTTAGATAAAGATAGTTGATTAATATTCGTATAGGACTAATTTGTTTTCTGTGGATGCAGATCTGTGTACAGGACAACTTTTACTATATTTACTCTAATCTTTTATGAGATATCATTGCTAGCTTAAATGTTGTATTGCAGGGCAATTGTATTTAAATCTGCAGGAAAGTTTTGTCACCATAAAAAAAGGGGGAGATTGTTGGAAAAATTCTCTTCAGGTATTTTGAAGTCGACAAAACATTTCCGTCAGTCTAGTCTGAAGACTTGTAGACTCTACTGGCAAAGTCTGAAGACATCAAGACTCAAGTTTCAAAGTCTAACTCTCATGGACAGATTCCAGACCGACAAAGTTAAAACTTCTATTCTGACTACTTCTAGTATGGTTTTGACTCCAACGGTTAAGGAATATCTCTTGACTGGATTTAGCACTACAGTATCTTCTATTCGTATTCGAATAATCTAGATTCTCTAGATTCGCAACTTATACTTGGAAGGTTCTACTTATGGAAACCAAGATCCTGATTGTATGGGCGAGCAGGATTGATGGGCTATCAACATTTTCCTTGAAGAGCTCGAGATCTCTCTAAATTGATTATGTCTAACGGGTTGATTGGAAGAACTTCTTTGGAAGGTGCCAATGGTAATGAAGGCATGAAGAAGTATTTAAAGGGAGACGCTCAAGTTATTCAAGAGTGAAAGATAGAAGAATTCCAAAGTCTGAATCTCTTTGTTATTTTGTGATCTTATCCTTCGAGCTATACTTGTAATCAAAAGAGAGACTAAAGTGTGGTGAGACCTTGAGGAAGTGTAGTAGAGTCTCTACACTGTGGAATCAAGGGCGTGAGACTGTAAATTCTCTTTTTGATTCTTAGTGAAATCCAGCCAGAGGGATGTTCGTGCGGGAGAGTGGACGTAGGCTTGGTCTAAGCCGAACCACTATAAATCTGGAGTTTTGATTCTCTATCCCTAATCCTTTTACTTTATATTGCTTTCACTTGTAGCGATTATTGTTTTCAAATCCTTAATCCCTCATCAAAGAAATTGTCTATACATTCTGTTATTTTTATAAAATCATCTTAATCACCTATTCACCCCCCTCTAGGTGCTCGTACTAGTTCTAACAGCTTGCTACACAGAAGCCACTCCGCAATTCCCCTTTTAAAAAGAAAGCGATAATGAATCTACAGTGCTGCATTATTGGACATCATTATATCCACGAAGCCCGTGAAAGCTCAAAATGGCGCCGCCTCCAAGACACATCCTTTTTTCCCAGTGGTATCTAAGGAAGCGCTTGGATCTGGAGATGGGAAAAGGAAGCGAGTTCCATGTCCCAGGGGACGTTGCGGCCGAGCCTCGCGCTTCTTCTGGTTGAGGCTCTTCTGGGTGTCGGAGTCGGAGTCGCTGCCGTCATCTTCTCGGGGTATCGTACGGCGGTGGGCAGTTGGGAAATCTGAGCCCGCGCGGCCGGTGATGGAGGTTGTTCTAAAGGGCAAAAGAGATATCTGGATAATGGTTCTCGCTTCATTTTCTTGTTTTTTTGGCTCTCTTTTTTTAAGCTGAGGGCTTGACAAATTTCATTGTTCATCTTTTCAATTCAACTCATATACGATTACACCAAGATACAAAAGGAGAAGACGTGAAAACAAGCCTTCATAAGGGAAATGTCATTTGAAGCCGGTTAGGTGACATATTTATTCACTGAACATACGTTACACGGTTTAAAGAGATAACTCCTCAACAATTTCACTGTCCATGAAACTTGATAGCCTTCCACTTTGGCTTCTCCATCCGCTGGCTGCACTTCTCTCCTGCATTCTCACGCCCTATGAGAGCCATTTGGGTCATCTCATTTCAAATGCAATATACACAACAGAAATCCCAATGACAATCCTAGAAGTATAACCTATCCACATTACTTTTGTTTGAACCAACTCTCATGTCCTTTGCGGTCCCAAGTTGATGAGAACGATGGTGGAGGAAGTTGAGCATCGCCGAGGCATGCTTTCAGCAATGGAGTTCCACATAAGCTGGGATTCCCATTAAACGAGCCGCTTGAAAAGGCATTCACAATTTTTTCCTGATTTTTTTATTTTTTATTTTCATTTTTTCCTTTACTTCTTTCTTTTCTCATTATGATCAGCGAGGGTTGTCACGCCCCGATCCTCAGGCACGCGCACATCCCTTAGCTTGGTCGATTTCAAAATGCGATATCCCAGGACTACATATCGTCGACCCTTTCCTTTTTAATAGCACATGCGGAAGCAGTTATGAATCCCCGGACAATAAAACATTGGGATAGAACAGTAGGATTAAATTTCAAACCTTCACTCTTATATACATTGCAAATTAGAGCACATATATATACAAAGTGAACTATTAGATTCAATTCACAATAAGCCAGCTTAATAACAAGGTCCACAAATAAAAGTGGGGTTCAGGTCCACGTCCTCCTCTTTGTCATCCTCCACACTCCCATTGGAGCCTTCAGCAGACTGCCCCGGACTTCCGAGATCTTCAACATCCAAGTCTACTGCATCTAGGGACCTGAAATGGTTATTCAATAACCAATGAGACTATGTCTCAGCAAGTTCTACCCCCTAGTAAACCAATACACCTTAGGGTACGCCTATGCACAACACGAGTCGAGGGCTTACCTTGGCCTCAGTTTCCACCTACATATTAGCACAGATCACATAGGCATCCAAGCAATCACATCACTGATCAAAGCATTGATCAAATTGACCTAGTCGATTTCACACCAACAAGACCACTCACGGTCATTTCAATTCAATCCATCAATTCACAACATCAGACTCAAGCAATGATCAATCACATTAAATCACACTCAGATCGAATCATCGATCAATCGATTTAGTCGATTACATGTCAGTCGGACCGTTTCTAGGTCATTCATCTCACACCAAGCAATTTTAAGATCTAGTGGCTTTATGGTCCCACCCGACCCTTTCAAAGTCTAGTGGCTTTACGGTCTCACCCGACCCTTTCCAGATCTAGTGGCTTTACGGTTCCACCCGACCCTCTCAAGATCTAGTGGCTTTACAGTCTCACCCGACCCTCTCAAGATCTAGTGGTTTTACGGTCCCACCCGACCTTTTCAAGATTCAATTTAGGAATAAATCTTAAATTCACTCATAAATTACTTTAGCACCAAATAAAGCTCAAATAAATAAACAGACTGCACAACAACATTCAGCACGAAATTTCGGTCACCGACCATCCCAGTTAATTTCCAGAAAAATAAATAATTAAATAATTAATTTCGAAAATTAAATAAATAAATACAATAAATTCAATTAAGACAATATAAAGCTCAATTAAATAAATGGATTCGCACCACGATCATCAGCATAAAATCTCGGTCACTGTCCATCCTAGTTGAATTTTCAAAAAATAAATAATTAATTAATTTAATTCCGAAAAATAATATTTAAATACCAAAAATTCCATTTAGGCCTGAATTGCTAAATTAACACCCGATAAGGGCCGGGAAAAATCCCAAGAAGCATCCAATAAATACTATAGGCAATTCTCTAGTTAATTTCACAAGTCATCTAATTAATATGCAATGAAATTAACTAATATTCACTAATCCAATCTAATCTAACAACCTAATTACACTTAACTAACGCTAACCAACCTTTAAGTGTAATTAACGAACTAAGAAGGCATTAGTGAGCAAAACTCACTCAAAACAACGGCAACGACGCGAGGATCGACTTTCCTCTAAGCGGGCCGAGCATTCGGGCTCGGGAAGGCGGCCAAAACAGGCCAAAACCCCGCTGTCATACCCATTTTTCTGCTCTCTGTGCGCTGCTGGTTGGGGGCGAAGGAGGGCGGATTCGGAGCTGGTTTGGGTCGGAAAGGGGCGGAGGAGGTGCGGCGGTGCCGTGCGGCCAACGACGGGGTCTCACGGTGGCCGGAGGGAGCTCCGGCAGCTCTTGAGGCACACGGACAGAGGCTGAGACGCAGCCTGGTGTCGGGCAAGCACGGACGAGCACGAGCAGCAGTGGAGTTCGGGACGGCGAGCGGCGGTCGCGGAGCTGCGGCGGCGTGCGGCGGCAGCGACTCCTGCTCCGGCGCGACGTTGGTCGCTGCTCCTGCTTATGCTCTTCGGACTTGCTCGAACCAAAGGAAGAGAGGAGAGGTGGAGGACGTGCGGTGAGGCGTGGGTGGCCGCGGAGCAGCGGCGGCGGCTTCGGCTTCGGTGGGCGACGACGGCGGCGAGAGGCGGCGACGGCAGCTCGGTCTTCGGCTTCCATGGCGTCGAGCAACCGAAGAAGAAGATGGGGGGGTTCAGTCGATGGGGGGAAGAGAAGAGGAAGAAGAAATCCATTTTTCCCCCTTTTCGTCTCACACACTCTCTCTCTTAGGTCATCACAAACTTGGCCCACCATGATCTTATATGAGGTCACCTTCTACTCACCTCTAAGCTTCCAGGACAAGCTTCTAATGGGTCCATTTTGCTTAGTCCACCATGGCATACGAATTTCACTTATCTGTACACCAATTTTTTTCAATTTCATTCAATTCTCTTCTAATTGAACCAAATCAAAGTCCATAAATTAATCCATTGTCACTACACTTCAATTCACATAATTACTTGTCCATAAAACCATCTTGAATCCCAAAAGCAAAATAAAAAATGGCCCTCGCAAATTTCGATTAAAAGCGCCCTATCTCAACTTTTTTTTTTCCCAAAAAGTCTCGATTGTCGGGAAAATCTTCGAGATTGAATCAACGTTCCTAAAATGACCCGTGACATGACAGAACTTTCAATTTCTGAAATCGGACTTAGATTGGTGGTTAATTTCACTCGGACGCGTTTTGAGCGTGATCTAGGCTACCGGGTAGTTTTTAGAATTTTTTAGGACAAATGACCCGTGGTCGATTTTCTTCGAGCCATGATGAACCCGCTCGACCCATTGGCGACTCTCGGTTGTCCTGAAAATCTCAAGGATTCAAATACGGACACAGGGTACCAAAACAATAAGAAAATCAGTCTTGTGCCGATCGACGAGAATTTTCCATTTTAGTGGTGTCACCCAGGATTGGCCAAACATCTCCGTCGAACCAGCCTATCTCTGATTTCAAATCGATTTTATACTGTGCCGCAATGATCTCTAAAGATGAGCACGGTCGAGAAGTCGATTTCTGGTTGAATTCTCAAGTCTATTTGCCTTAGAGTCCTTAATAGCATACCCAGCTAGTCTAGTTATCTCGTGAGTGGCCAACTCGAGAGAAAAACACCGTAGCCACGTTGATGAAATGCCCAAACTATCTAATCGAAATCAGAACCCAAAAATCG
This sequence comes from Eucalyptus marginata, assembly GCA_014182565.1. Classification (NCBI taxonomy): domain Eukaryota; kingdom Viridiplantae; phylum Streptophyta; class Magnoliopsida; order Myrtales; family Myrtaceae; genus Eucalyptus; species Eucalyptus marginata. The sequence goes on from CM024590.1 coordinate 7,996,375, forward strand.
GGATGTCACAACTCTTCCCCCCTTATAAAAATTTCGTCCTCGAAATTTAAACCTTTATCAATCCTTAATAAAAGGTGGGGTGTTGTCGTCTCATCGAGTCTCACTTTTTCCCACGATGATCCTTCGGTCTCATGGCGTTGTTCGACTACTTTGACCAAGGAGACCATCTTGGTACACAAAATCTGCTCTTTCTGAACTAACAACTGAACTGAGCTTCTCACCTATGACACTCTGTCAATCACATATGATTTCTTTTTCTCGACTCCCTAATTAAACTTCAAAGTTCAACAATTCAAATTTTCTAACGGTTCTGTGCGATCTTTACTTTGACATTGATTTGACAACTACAATCACTGATTACTGAGCTGACTCTAGCCTGTGCTCTTTCTTCACTTTCTTTTCACCACTGAAATTCTGTTCTCTCTGCTATGCACTGCTTAAGAAAGAACCCTCCGAACTCTGCTAAGCTTGCAAACTCTGATGTAGATTCGAAATATAATTCACCCTCGGCACTCCATGCAAATGAATTATCTGATACACACCCGCTTCGGCATACCCATTCAAATCTTGATCTTTTCATATTGTACTGAAGTGAATCGGTTTCATCCATTGGTCGACCACAATCCTCAAATGGAATCAGTACTCCCCTGAATCCTTAGTAAGCCTGTCACAATGTTCCATTGTAATATATTTTCATTCCCACTTGGGACTCTCGAGTGATGGCAAAAGTTCTCTTGATTTGCATTACTGGACTTCCACTTACTGACAACTCTGACACATGCAACCTGCCTGGCGGTATCTATCTTCATACCAACCTACTAATCTAGCTGACGCCGATTCTGATCTACTTGCACCATCTGGTCAAAAACTGCAATACTACGGTGAATTTCTGACAAGATCTTTTCCCTGAGTGGTACACTGTCAAGTGCATTCAATCCCTCATGGAACCCGAACGTTCCATCCTTAGAAGTCTTACAGTTAGATTCTTTCTTGCTAGTATCCTCTTATAAGATCTTCTGAACATCTTTGTTTGTCAATCAGGCGTCGATTCTAACTTGAATATATGGTTCAATTTTGAGGGCGGCTATTAAATTCAAAAGGTAGCCTACCTCAAATTTGAAAACCACATTTCGAACCCTTTCCAAGTAAAGTCTATACCTTAGTCGGTCTATGCACAATTGAAGACTCTCAGCTCCACACATTAATGACTCATTTCGTTCCTCCAAGGTGACATCTGATATCACTATTATAGTTCTACCAAAATTCTGATTCACAACACCGTTTCATATTCCACTTATTGGGTCTCAACTGGCGGGACGGTTATGCAACAATCTTCTCATGTTGTATCAATACGTACCCAGTCCTCTAGACACATCACTAAAGATTTCATGCTTTCTAGAGCCAACTGAAAAGTTTAACACCCGTGCGGCAGCCTGTTCTTACTTAAGCTTTGAAAACTATCCTCGTATTTGTCTATGCCGATGAATTTCTCTTCTTTCTTAAGAGGTCAAGCCCGCGATGATATTGATGCTGAAAATTCTCTCACGAACATTCTGTAGTAATCTGTCCAATCCCCACGGCTTCTGATCTCTGACATTATTGTCGATTACGGTCCATCAACAATTGATTCGATCTTGGCTGGTCCACGAAGATTCCTTCACCTGAAATCTCGTGACTTAGGAACGCAATACGAATTAACCAAAACTCGCATTTGCTAACTTAGTTTCCAATTCATGAGTCTTTAGGGTCTGAAGTACCATCCTCATATAGCTCTCATGCTCCTCAACACTCCCCAATTACTCGGTTCAACAAACCTATAAAAGCCGCTAGGGTGCTTACCAGACCAACCGGCCTTCTAATACTCTCGTAAAAACCATCTCATGTATTAAATACTGAATTCAGTATACACTTCTTTCTGATCCTCAACTGATGATGCCCTGTCTCAAGTCGACCTTTAAAACATCTACACTCTTTATAACTAGTCACCCAATTCGTCGATCTTTGACAATGAACACTTATCTTTGATTGTCACTTGATTGAGTCGACTATAGTTGATGCATAATTGCAACGAACCATCTTTCTTTCTTTCTCACTATGAGGCTGATGTTTCCCTTAGGTAATGCGCTGATATACATGAATTCCTCATTCATCAAACCTCACATTTACACCATTGGTTCTATCAATTCAGACAACAATAATCGGTAAGAAACTTTAGAGAATGGTTCTGTTCCAGATGCTAGCTCGATCGTAATTCTATCTCTTTCTCTGGCAACGGTCTGACCACCCTTCTGGCAACACTTCCAGGAATTCTTGGACTACTGAGGAGTCATCAATTTTCAATTCTTCAATCTGTCTTATTTTGACAATCGTTTAGTAACCTAGGCAACCTCCGTTTAACAAACGAATTGCATCAAGTGACGAGATTAAAGAAGTCGAGGACCCATCTCAACTCTCAATAAAACTCAACACTTCCACCTGCTCCTGAAACAAGCTAGGTTATTCCACCATGACAATTTATCATCACAAGATGTTCCAAAAATTAATTCTTTTCACACTCGGCGATAAAGTTATACACCAACGGCCAATCAAGTGCAGCTCTAGTCAGTGATCCTTTTCTTACAACCTTAACAAACAACTGAAATTCCACAATTGTATTCCCAACCTTCTCTGGCACCATTCTGATGAAATCACCTTAAAACATTCTTCCATTGAATAAAGCATAGTCAATTCCGTTCCTGTTCCTTTTGCCATCCTAATGGCGTCTTATCTGCGGTATCGGTATCAATGTTCCCTTGGACTCACACTGATAGTTTTTCACCTAACAGCCGTGCGGACTACCATCATAGCACGTTTTAGCCATTCTCAGACACAAGATTAATCCATGTATCACCTCCATACTTTTGGCACTTACATAGTGAGTCTTCTACCTCCTGTCAAGTGTCAGTATGCTCTATTTCTTGTACCGGAGACCTATCCCAGAATTTTTCACAGTGCATTCTATGGCACACTTCTTCTTATTTGTTCTATCAACGGTGACAACAGTAACCATTGTCGAGATTCCATCTACTTATGCGGATACTCCATAAATCACTGTCAAAATACCCGAGACTAATCCATACCGTCTTCCATGGGACGACATGTTCCATTGTCTGAATGCTGACCTGACTATTCCACCCTTCTTATTGTGTGGAACGAATACCCTTCCCTCAACAATAGTCTTTACCCTGACCGAATTCCAAATCTACTTGCACTGAATCTTGATTCAGATATTGAAATCTATTCCCTGATTATCTTTCCAAGTTTGACCTCAACAAAGGTAGCAACAACAACAACTTGATTCTGATTTTACTGGCTCATCCAGATCCCAGGGAACACTTGCATCAGATTGATCTTATCGGACTTAGGATCAATCAATGCCGCTACACTAGTACCAACCTACGGTGGCACTCTTACGCTCGAGCTGGCCAGAGTCAACACTCTGCCTTCCGAATCCACAATAATTAAAAGCAAGTGATTCACACACGACAAACAACTCTACCAATCAGCTATTAAAGACATGCACCAGTCATGAATTTAAAGGCCATCATACTACTATCCCAAAGGTCGTCGGACCTTATCACTCCAATACCTAACCATTGCTCTGATACCACAAAAAGGGGATGTCATGCTCCGATCCTCAGGCACGCGCACATCCCTTAGCTTGGTCGATTTCAAAATGCGATATCCCAGGACTACATATCGCCGACCCTTTCCTTTTTAATAGCACATGCGGAAGCAATTATGGATCCCCAGACAATAAAACATTGGGATAGAACAATAGGATTAAATTTCAAACCTTCACTCTTATATACATTGCAAATTAGTGCACATATATATACAAAGTGAACTATTAGATTCAATTTACAATAAGCCAGCTTAATAACAAGGTCTACAAATAAAAGTGGGGTTCAGGTCCACGTCCTCCTCTTCGTCATCCTCCACACTCCCACCGGAGCCTTGGCCAGATTGCCCTGACTTCCGAGATCTTCAACATCCAAGTCTACTGCATCTAGGGACCTGAAATGGTTATTTAATAACCAATGAGACTACGTCTCAGCAAGTTCTACCCCCTAGTAAACCAATACACCTTAGGGCTGCCTATGCACAACACGAGTCAGAGGGCTTACCTTGGCCTCAGTTTCCACCTGCATATTAGCACAGATCACATAGGCATCCAAGCAATCACATCACTGATCAAAGCATTGATCAAATCGACCTAGTCGATTTCACACCAACAAAACCACTCACGGTCATTTCAATTCAATCCATCAATTCACAACATCAGACTCAAGCAATGATCAATCACATTAAATCACATTCAGATCGAATCATCCATCAATCGACTTAGTCGATTACATGTCGATCGGACCTGGACCGCTTCAGGTCATTCATCTCACACCAAGCAATTTTCAGATCTAGTGGCTTTATGGTCCCACCCGACCCTTTCAAAGTCTAGTGGCTTTACGGTCCCACCCGACCCTTTCCAAATCTAGTGACTTTACGGTCCCACCCGACCCTTTCAAGATCTAGTGGCTTTACGGTCCCACCCGACCCTTTCAAGATTCAATTTAGGAATGAATCTTAAATTCACTCATAAATTACTTTAGCACCAAACAAAGCTCAAATAAATAAATGGACTGCACCACGACAATTAGTACGAAATTCTGGTCACCGGTCATCCCGGTTGAATTTCCGGAAAAATAAATAATTAAATAATTAATTTCGAAAATTAAATAAATAAATACAATAAATTCAATTCAGACAATATAAAAGCTCAATTAAATAAACGGACCGCACCACGATCATCGCATAAAATCCCGGTCATTTGGCCATCCTAGTTGAATTTTCGGAAAATAAATAAATAATTAATTTAATTCCAAAAAATAATATTTAAATACCAAAAATTCCATTTAGGCCCGAATTGCTAAATTAACACCCAAGAAGGGTCAAGAAAAATCCCAAGAAGTATCCAATAAATACTATAGGCAATTCTCTAGTTAATTTCACAAGTCATCTAATTAATATGCAATGAAATTAACTAATATTCACTAATCCAATCTAATCTAACAACCTAATTACACTTAACTAACGCTAACCAACCTTTAAGTGTAATTAACAAACTAAGAAGGCATTAGTGAGCAAAACTCACTCAAAATGACGGCAACGATGCGAGGATCGACTTTCCTCAAAGCGGGTCGAGCATCCGGGCTTGGGAAGGCGGCCAAAACGGGCCAAAACCCCGCTGTCATACCCATTTTTCTGCTCTCTGTGCGCTACTGGTTGGGGGCGAAGGAGGGCGGATTCGGAGCTAGTTTGGGTTGGAAAGGGGCGGAGGAGGTGCGGCGGTGCCGTGCGGCCAACGGCGAGGTCTCACGGTGGCCGGAGGGAGCTCCGGCAGCTCTTGAGGCACACAGACAGAGGCTAAGACGCAGCTGGGCATCGAGCAAGCACGGACGAGCACGAGCAGCGGTGGAGTTCGGGACGGCGAGCGGCGGTCGCGGAGCTGCGACGGCATGCGGCAGCAGCGACTCTTGCTCCGACGCGACGTTGGTCACTGCTCCTGCTTCTGCTCTTCGGACTTGCTCGAACCAAAGGAAGAGAGGAGAGGCGGAGGATGTGCGGTGAGGCGTGGGTGGCGCGGAGCGGCGGCGGCTTCGGCCCGGTGGGCGACGACGGCGGTGAGAGGCGGCGATGGCAGCTCGGTCTTCGGCTTCCATGGCGTCGAGCAACCGAAGAAGAAGATGGGGGGTTCAGTCGACGGGGGAAGAGAAGAGGAAGAAGAAATCCATTTTTCCCCCTTTTCCTCTCACACACTCTCTCTTAGGTCATCACAAACTTGGCCCACCATGACCTCATATGAGGTCACCTTCCACTCACCTCTAAGCTTCCAGGACAAGCTTCTAATGGGTCCATTTTGCTTAGTCCACCATGGCATACGAATTTCACTTATTTGTACACCAATTTTTTTCAATTTCATTCAATTCTCTTCTAATTGAACCAAATCAAAGTCCATAAATTAATCCAATGTCACTACACTTCATTCACATAATTACTTGTGCATAGAACCATCTTGAATCCCAAAAGCAAAATAAAAAATGGCCCTCTGCAAATTTCGATTAAAAACGGCCCTATCTCAACTTTTTTCCAAAAAGTCTCGATTGTCAGGAAAATCTTCTAAGACTAAATCAACGTTCCTAAAATGACCTATGACATGACAGAACTTTCAATTTCTAAAATCGGACTTAGATTGGTAGTTAATTTCACTCGGACGCATTTTGAGCGTGACCTAGGCTACTGGGTAGTTTTTAGAACTTTTTAGGACAAATGACCCGTGGTCGATTTTCTTCGAGCCATGATGAACCCACTCGACCCATTGGCGACTCTTGGTTGTCGTGAAAATCTCGAGGATTCAAATACGGACACGGGGTACCAAAACAATAAGAAAATCAGCCTAGTGCCGATCGACGAGAATTTTCCAATTTAGTGGTGTCACCCACGATTGGCCAAACATCTCCATCGAACTAGCCTATCTCTGATTTCAAATCAATTTTATACTGTGCCGCAATGATCTCTAAAGATAAGCACGGTCAAGAAGTCGATTTCTGGTCAAATTCTCAAGTCTATTTGCCTTAGAGTCCTTAATAGCATACCCAACTAGTCTAGTTATCTCGTGAGTGGCCAATTCAGAGAAAAACACTGTAGCTACGTCGATGAAAAGCCCAATTTATCTAATTGAAATCAGAACCCAAAAATCGGGATGTCACAAGGGTCATGGCGAACGTCGCTAGCCATGAAAGCCTCTCCTAGACTAGGTGAGAGCCGCCTTTCTCACAACTAGTGGGGCCGAGGAGGCCCTCTCCCACGGCCTCACCAATGTCTTTGTGGCCTCGCTAGGCACAGGAGGCTTTCGTTGCAAGCGAGGGCCTTGCCCAAATCTAGCAAAGGCATTCGTACCCAGCGAGAGTCGCTAGCGGCCCTCGTTGGCCACAACGGAAAAAAAGAAAGAAAGAAAAGAAACATAAGCATAAAATTTTTAAAGAATTACGAAAATTGTTTACGTTAGCAACAGCAATCGACCATGTCATGTAGAATGACTAACACCCACATCAACAATTTTTAGCCAAATAGCAACAACTTCTAGCCAAATAGACTCTATTGACAAATTGTCAAAAGATTTAAGATTAAATTGATCTAATTCAAAGGCATACAATCAAATTTGCATGAGTACAATAGATTTAATATATATACATATATTTTTTTATATATATGTTTTGTAATTTTCCTCGTCACTCCCTTTGTACAAATGTTCTGGTGTCGACCCTACCCTAATATATTCACCCCTAACACAACTGTCCTAGATCTTTGTGTGTTTGTGTATGCGTCTATTTACATATAATATCTTGTGCACTTGTTCCGTGTTTACGGGATGCAATCGGGATAGACCAAGGGCATTGTTGATTACCTCGTGTGCCGATTGGTATTAATGTGGTAGGCTGCATTCGCTCGCGACCTTCCCAGGCGAAAAAGGGTTTACTTCAGTGCATATGTACTTGTATAGGATTCAACTACATCTGTACTGGCTGGCACCAGCATGAATATTATCCAGGTAGATTCGAATGCAAAAGCACAAACCGAGCGTCAAAATAAATATTTACAAGAACAGAGCTTAACCTCCCTTTCTTTCTTTTTTCTATCCGACAATTTGCATTATTTTGCTCCTCTTATAACTCTCCGGAATTGATGAAATTAGCAGGCAATGGAAAGGTAAAGGCAATTAAATAACGTTTAGCAGCATAACTATTCTCTTTTGAGCCATTGCGCAGGACTGAACCCGGCACCGAATTAAAATTAGCACCCCATCATCCACCTGGTACTCGGTTCATACATAATCCTGAACCATAGAATGATTCAACCGGACCCTGGAAAAAGAAAATGTAAATGTTGCAAAATAGATTAGTACAAGAGGTGAGTATCAGCTGCGTAATCATGTATTGCTACAACATAATTGCCTCGCAAGGTTTCGGAGGAAATAAGTAGAGGACTTCTGTGCCCTTAGGAGTGCTATGCTAGCTTCTCTCTCGTTTTTTAATGGCTGTTCTTGAGTCGACTGTACTCTCCAACAAGCTTTTGCAACTCCTATAGGAAGTACGAGGTAGAAAAATATTCAGCATAAACATGGAATCCAAAATTTATTTTGACAATGTGAAAATAGGAGATGTCAACCACGCAAACTCTTGGCAATTGGCAAACGCGAGTTTCAGCAACAGGCAATGTTTGCATGTGCACTGAAGAACGATTTAAACATGGTGAAGTTTGTCGTACCAGTTGGAGCAATGAAACAGCCCGACCAACTATAGAGTTGTGAAAATGTAACCTACATGCCATGCGTTACCGTGTGTGGAAAACCATCAAATGGTCTATGGCGTCAAGAGCTGAATGTTAAACAAGTAGTTGATTCAACAACAACCCGTGGATATTTTTTATACAGCCGACATGGAGTTGTTCAAGATGCTATAAATGGACTGCAGAGATTTGAATGCTCCAATATATAAAACTAAATGCTCAAAAAAAAGAGATATCTGTCAACTTACTTGCCGGTCAAAATCAATGGTGTGAATGGAGAAAACTTCATTGGCCATTTGAATGTCTTTACTGATTAAACTGTCAAACCACCTGCTTGCTATGCTTGAATACTCACGACACTCCTGGGAATTGAAAATTGAAAAGCAAGTCAACATTGAGAAACCTGAACAGATGCTAGAGAAGGAAGATGGACATTGTGTAGAACTAAAGTTTTATGCATGACCAATGGATCACATCACTAATGAACCACTTTCTGAATATATGTAAGATTTGGCATATTTTATGGGTGATAAAGATCTCATACCATTTCTGCCTAACAAAAAGTTGTTTATCACGTATTATATCTTTGGATAATTAAAAAAAGTTGTTCATCGTCTAAATCTGCAGTATCGACAGTAACCTATACAGCCAAGATTCAACCTTGCTGTGCACTTCTAAAAAGGTAGGAGTAGCCCTTGACAAAATTGGAAATGAGATATTAATGGCTCTATTATAGAATACAGGTTAAATGTTCTTGCTGAAGTTTTTCGTAGGAAAAACTGCTATGCACTACTTTCTATGCAAAGTTAAACATAAGTCTCTCTTTTCCACTAAAAAGTAGCAAGTTTGGTTACTAAGTAACTAATTTACACAATACATGTAAGACTTTGATTTCGAATTTTGGGTTTCATCCAAGACCCTTTTGGCCAGTATAGGGTAGAGCAAATGGATTCTGTTGCAGAAAGATTCATGTGAAGTCTGCTGACCAAAGTTGCACGGGGCAATTAGGGAAGACAAACATCGTGCAAGGTGGAGGAGGAAATGGATTGATACTGCTTTCACATCCAGTGTCATTTTAAAGAAAAACAGAGAACAAGATGAAAATGCAGAAAAAGACAAAGAAAGTGATGCGGTTTCAAAGAAAGGGACACATGAATTTAAAGGCAAAGGTGAGCTCCCACAAAGATTGCGTCTTCTGATAAACACTTTTTTTAGACAATTTTATGTAATTTTTTGTATTATATGAACTAGACCGGATTATTTGGCACATTAACTGTTTCAAATTTATCGTATCCTCTACGATATTGAAGAAAAAATATTTCCTTTCTCCCTCCATGTACGTTCCCCACGTAGCATATCTGCTTTTCTGCAGACTCAAATCATTTAAATGTTTTGTCAATAACCTATTTATTATATGTGGCAATCATCACTTTTATTGCTAGGATATAGAAAAATTGCCGTGCACGCACGTATTATGTTGTATGGGCTAATGTATCTAATCCCTGTATAAGGTTTCCACGGCTTAGGACACCCATAGAAATCAGCACCTCACAGTAAATACGAAGACAGGGATTCTAGTCTATGCTTAGATTTTTTAATAAAAACTAGGGCACTAAGTATCAAATCAAGTCACCAACCAAAAAAAAAAGTATCAAATCAAGTCAGTACAGGTAAAACTTTCTTCTCTAGGTAATTGGGAAGTCGACTCCTCACACATCTCATACATGTTGAACTTGTTTTCCTCTAAAAGGATGCAAATGAGACTTTATGTGGTAGCAGTAGGCAATGCAGATTTTTTTTCAGCGACAAAGTTAAAACCAGGTACCTCCTCCACTTGTTCTTGCTCGAAATCTTCTTCTCCTTCATCATCATCTTCGCCAAACCACACCTCGGATACAGATAAAGCTCGCAGCCTACTGTGGTCACCATCTTTTGTAGCCTCAATTAAAGCATCCATTAACTCGGGTTCAACTTCTCGCAGCAACTTCCCTAACAAATATGATTCATTAGGGAAGTTTACATTGCATATGATGGATTCATGAGGCATCAATGAATCATTGAATCAACACCTCTTGTGCATATTTTGTAGAATAAAACTAAATAAAAATGCCTTAGCGAAAATAATTAAATAAAACTGAAGAGAAAAAAAGCCAAAGACACTTGTGTTCCATCTGGAAATGAAAAAAAGGCATTCAGCAAGCAAAATTTCAAAATTTTCGCATAGCTTGAGCTTTCATGTACGCCTCTCCTGAGCATATCATAAGCAGTTACTTATCATTCATCAAGGTATGCTCAAGGAACTATACTGCAATTACCATCCAAGCATTTCAATAGTACAAGCTGACATACTCAAACACAATCTAAAGGTGGGGAAAAGGGGGCAGTTAAAAAAGAGCTTCTTTTCTTAAGAACTATTCTTTTGGGCAACAACTCATCGTGCAATAGCCAAGCATAGCAGAGAAGATACCAGGCGGACCAGATGTTCGCTAACCTTCTCGAACATCCGGTCCCAGTCTCTGCGACAAATCGACAAACATCTCAACGGCACTAACAAGTAAAAACTCAGACCAAAAGCCTTACGAGAATCAGCCACGCATTGCAGAAGCATCGCCTTCGCTAGCATCTGAACGTCCAAGGCCGCTTGACTCCAGAGAAGCCACTCTGCAATTCCCCTTTTAAAAGAAAGGATGATGAATCTACAGTGCTGCATTATTGACATCATTATATCCACGAAGCCCGTGAAAGCTCAAAATCAGGCTGCCTCCAAGACACATCTTTTTTTCCCAGTAGTATCTGAGGATGCCCTTGATTTGGGAATGGGAAAAGGAAGCGAACTCCATGGCCTGGGGGACGTCGCAGCCGAGCCTCGCGCTCCCTCTGGTTGAGGCTGTTCTCAGCGTCGGAGTCATTGCTGTCATCTTCTCGGGGGATCGTACGGTGGCGGGCGATTGGGGAATCTGAGCCCGTGCGTCACGTGATGGACGTCGCGTAGTACCGAAGGGACCACACCATCAGGAACAGACAACGGTGAGCACGCGATGTTGTTCCAAAGGGTGAAAGAGATATCTATAGTGGATGATGGCTCTCTCTTCATTTTCGTGTTTTTTGGCTCCTTTTTTTTTAAGCTGTGTGCTTGACAAATTTCATTATTCATCTTTTCAATTCAACTCATACACCATTACACCAAGATACAAAAGGAGAAGACATTAGAAACAAGCCTTGATAAGGGAAATGACATTTGATGCCGATTGGATGACATCTTTATCCACTAAGCCTACATTACATGGTTTAAAGAGACAATTCCTCAACAATTTCATTGTCCATGAAACTTGATGGCCCTCCGCTTTGGCTTCTCCATCCACTGGACTGCACTTCTCTCCAGCATTCTCACGCCTTGCGCGAGCCATTTGGGCCATCCCATTTCAATTGCAATGTATGCTACGGAAATCCCAATGACAATTCCAGATGTATAACCTATCCACACTACTTTCTGTTTGAACCAATTCTCATGCCCTTCGCGGTCCAGAGTCGATGAGGATGATGGTGGAGGAGATTGAGCATCACCAAGGCATGCTTTTGACAATGGAGTTCCACATAAGCCTCGATTCCCACTAAACGAGTCATTTGAAAATGTGCTCAATTGTTTGTCTTGAGGAATTCGACCAGTGAGTTGGTTCTTCGAAAGGTTTAAGTACCCAAGATATGTCAAATCTCCCAATGCTCTAGGAATTCTCCCACTAAGCATGTTTGAAGATAGATCAAGCCATCCAAGATTAGTCAAGTTTCCTAAAGTCAAAGGGATGGAACTCGTAAGGAGGTTGTGAGAAAGGTTCAGCCCTATGAGATAGTGAAGAAGGCCAAAAACTTCGGGAATGTCTCCTTGGAAAAAGTTGTGTGATAAGTCAATGGTTGTGAAGATGGTCAAGATCTTCACTAGCTTTGTCTCTTTCCCTTTCATCATCACGGTCACGGTATTTTCATATGACAGCCCATATGAAGGGAAATCCTGTGTCATGTATGATGGTCCGTATTGCCCATCTTCTGTATTCTTCATGCCTTCAAGGTTCATTATCAAGTTGGCTGGTAAAGGACCGCAAAAGTTGTTGTTCGAGAGATCCAAAATGCACAATTTTGTAAAGATGAGATCTCCTTTCGGAATGTTCAAAGGACCCTTCAAATTGTTGGACCTCAAAATGAGAATTTTCAGCTCTGGAAGTTTTCCCAACCAGGTCGGGAATGTATCCTCCATCTGATTGAAACTGAGATCTAAAATTTCCAGATCTGTACAATTGACAAGGGATTGGGGCAATGTCCCTTCAAATAGATTATGGCTCAAGTCAAGAGTCGCCAAACTATGCATCGAAGAAATTGTTTGTGGAATTGTGCCGTCAAAGTAATTCATTCCCAAGTTCAAAACCGAGAGAAGAGTGCTAAAATTTGTTAAGCACCAAGGGAAGCTACCAATTAAGCTGTTGTTAGACAAGTCGATCATCTCGAGATTGGCAGCGTCACATATCAAAGAAGGGATCCTTCCTGTTATAACATTATTTGCAATGGAGTAATACAATGTGACAGGAGACGGAAGTGGAATTGGCCCTCCAAATTTATTGTTGGACAAATCCATTACTAGTAATGAAGTGTTGGAGAAAACCTTCGTGGGGCACCATCCAATAAAATTGTTGTTGGAAATAAATAAATATACAATAGCAGGGAGGGAGAGTTCAAAGGCAGTGGAGTTGATCCTACCATGAAAGTTGTTGGATTGCAAATCAAGGTGATATAGTTGCGGTGCTTTCAGCCAATGTGGGAATATATCATTAAACTCATTGTGACCGAGAAATAGTTTTGATAAGTTTGCCCATTTGACTAGGGAACGCGGTAATGGCCCTTGTAACCTATTGCAGGTCAAGTCCAGACTCTTAAGATTGGTTATATTACCAAAACTAGGGGGTATATTTCCTAAGAGACAATTGTTCGACAAATCTAAACTCAAGAGTGAACTCAACTGACAAATTGAAGAGGGGATCTCGCCGGTGAAACCATTGCTCCTGACATAAAAGTAACGAGTAGATGGTGAAGGGATCGGGAGCGGTCCTTGTAATTTATTGCTACTCAAGTTCAAAAGCTCAAGATTGGTTATATTACCAAAACAAGGGGGCACAGTCCCTGAGAGATTATTGTTAGACAAATCTAGTTCTAAAAGTGAACTTAACTGACAAATCGAAGGAGGGATCTTAGTTAAACCATTGTTCCTAGCATCAAAGTAACGGGTAGAAGGTGAAGGGATTGGGAGTGATCCTTGTATTTTATTGTTACTCAATGAGAGACGCTCAAGATTGGTTATGTTACCAAAACATGGGGGCACACTCGAGAGATTATTGTTAAACAATACTAGATCTATGAGTGAACTCAACTGACAAATCGAAGAGGGGATCTTAGTGAAACCGTTGCTATAGCCATAAAAGTAACGAGTAGAAGGTGGAAGGATTGGGAGGGGTCCTTGGAGTGAGTTTTTCGAAAGGTAAATATACGACAACCACTTCCAATGCAGTTGGTGTATACCTCCCTCCAGAAAGTTATTAGAAAGATCTAAATGTTCCAATGTATGATGGCTTATTCCCCAAAACCACCTCGGAATCTCTCCACTAATCCCATTGAAAGATAGGTCTAAGTGTGTTAATCTTTCTAATGAATTCAAGAAATAGGGGAACATGGTCAAGTTGCAACTTGACATCTCCAACACTTGAAGCTTCGGGAGAAGAAGGGAATAATTGGAATAGAGAGTGCCATGAATCTGATAGGAAGAAAGATGGAGACCGATGACGTTACCGGTGACATTGTCGCAAGTGACCTCCTTCCACAAACAGCAATCTACACTATTATTCCATGATAGGCCCGCCACAAGGAAGAAGGAATTCTTAAAATTGAGCAAGGCATTGTGCTGGTCAAGAGGGCAAAGGGGGGAGGCGAAGGGAAGATGGGAATGTAAGAAAAAGAGGAAACAAAGGAGGCAGACGAACTGGTGCCACCCCATTTTGCAATTTAGCACGCGAGTGGTGAGTTCACCGGTGGTGGAGAGTGCTTCAACTTATATAGCCTTTGTCAAGTGTTAAGTCATTGAAATAAGTCTTCTCTAAGGTTCCATTGGTGGGCTCACAACATGTGTCACTCATTCTGAAAGCTCTGTTACTCAGCATACTAGTAAATTTCTCGCTTCTCATGATTAAGAAAGATCAGATTTTCTGTCTAAGTTAGTTTAGTCATAGGTACACAAGGGTAAAAAAATAAATATCCAAGTTGAAAGAATTTTTCTTTCTAGACGCATACACTTTAGACTATTCATCATTTTATAACTATCATGACCACGATGGACAGAAAGATACATTAACAGGGAATGATATTTGTATTAGGCCTTGGGACCCTAACCATTGGGGTCTACACTACATCCCGAAGATAAACACAACAACGACTTAACATCGAACATAATAAGGCATAAAAAGAAGAGTACTTATTTATTAATTTTTTGTGAGGAGAAGTGATTGTTTTATATAGGTGTAGTTTAGTAATTTTACCAAACTGACATTAACTTTTCCGGTGATCTAATAAGTAGCGGTCATAGACCATAGTCGGGGAATTGAGTTATAAATTCTCTGTATTTGAGCTTCACATCGTAGAAACGCCCCTCCTATTTACGACCTCCTTTGATCAGTCGTACTTTGGGGCTTCAAAACGAGTACTGCACGTGTTTGTGGACGTGACCTGGCAGGGTTTTCTTCCCAGCATCAACAGGCGCTGCATTTTCTTGATCTTAATATTCCACGAAATGAATACAAATTGCTTTAAATTATTGAAACGTCTATAGGCGACCTAACAATCCACTATAACTAAATTGCTGAAGTTATCACTACCAGAAAACTGCCTAAGGTGACGAAATTCGATTCTGTCGCAGTGGGTATGCTAAAGGCGACCAAAGCCCTAGGTTGAGTTAAGACAACGGTCGACTATGACAAAGAAGAACCATTGTCACCTTGTTTCCAAGTTGTTAACTCAACCTTTCAGATCTTTTAAATATAATGTTCAATTTTAGATTTACAAGATTTAAGAGTCACAAAAGGAAATAGAATTTAAACTGAGTTGTTCTACTTATGAAGAAACCAAGAAAGGCTAACTAATTGATAACCCATAACAACAGGAAAGCCTCCAGTAATTCCGTCAAACATAAGAGCAAATAAAAACCGAGAAAAGTTATTTGACATTCATTGCAAAGACAATTCATATGTATTTTTGGATTGCGTCTACACATGTATGATACAAGAGTACTAGAGATTAATATTTTTCATCAATATTTCTAAAAATTAAACTATTGTAGAATTTAAGATAAAGTGATGTCAAATGGTTTACAGCAACAATTGCGCAGAAAGAAAAAGAATGGTAATATATTATGTTTTTTGGTTTAGCACAATGTCTATGGAACAGCGATACACTTAATCATGAATGCTAATAAGTCAAAGTCTTCTTGAAATGACATTATTGTGATCACAAATTTGATTTTGCACTCAATTATAAATGCTAAGAAGCCGAAGTCTTCTTGAAATGACATTATCATGATCACAAATTTGGTTTTCTTGATTGTTTTGGTGGGACTCTTTGTGTGCGGAAAATTCTTAGTTGCTTGGCTCTACATACATACGACATGGAGGTCCTCTCTGCTTTTCTTGAAAGGCGTATTACTCAACTTTATAGTGGCATTTTTCATTTCATAGATATATTTTGCTTTGTCATCACCGTCCGATAGATGAATTTAGATAATCTATCAAGAAGTGTGCAATCATTTATGAATTTTTTTCCAGTAATACAACTTTGAATTTATAGATACTCAAAATCTATTAGTTTGATAAAGTGCTTGTCAAAAGGGAAGGGTGGACTAGGGTTGGGAAGGTGCTTGGGAAGTTGTTTGCATGCCAAAAAAGGGAGGGTGGACTCGGATTGCTCAATCTAAAATTATGGAACAAAGTTTTGTGAGGAAGTAGGCTTTGGATCTTTATATAACCGCCTTGCAGACCATTTAACGAGAAGAGATTCAACTTAACAAGAAGAGATTCTTAGCCATTATTTAGAGGCTTATTATAATTTGATCCATCCACTAGAAAAAGCAATTAGATCCACCCCATTTTTGGCTTCAGCATGCGAGTAAAAGTTCTTCCAGTTATACAGCCCTTGTAAAGTGTACATTGATCCATGCAAGTCTTCTCTAGAAGGTTTGTTGGTGAGCTCCCCAAATGGGTTAGCCTTTCTAAAAGCTCTATCGGTGGGATTGTTGATTATGTGTTTACTATAATGATGTTTCATAGCTAGGCTAGGATGGAATATTATTGGTGTTGACATAACCATCTTCTAAGGGTCCCAAAAAGCTGTCAAATTGGGGAGAAGTTATTTCATGGGTTGAACCCAAATTTCTATCCTTTAGATACTCTCAATGGCAACTCATTGTGGGACCAACATAACATATTCATGATGAATTGAGGTTGCTGTTAGTAAGCCGATTTGAAGAATTCTGATTCCAAGGTCGACCAGGTTTCATGTCCTTTTGTTTTGGGCAAGAAACTTGTTCCTTATTCATGGGTTGAACCCAAATTTCTGTCTTTCGGATACTCTCAATGGCGACTCATCGTGGGACCAACATAACATATTCATGATGAATTGAGGTTGTCCTTAGTCAGCTGATTCAAAGAATTTGTGATTCTAAGGTTGACCAGGTTTCATGTCCTTTTCCTTTTGGGCAAGAAACTTGTTCCTCGTTTGTCAAACTGAAGATGGACATCTTCAACGTGCGTAATGGGGTCGATCGAGGTTTCTTTGCCTCTCCTCGTGAAATAATTCTCAATGTGTTAAAATAAGAATAATCAAAGATTTAATCCATCTAAATACACAAAGATTAGCAATTACATCGTGGTGGAATGGAGATGAACAAACGATGGCCGCAGTCAGCCGGCGGTAGAGAAAATTTGATCGACCCCTTCATGCACGTTGAAGAAGTCCATCTTCAGTTTGACAAATAAGGAACAAGTTTCTTGCCCAAAATAAAAGGACATGAAACCTATTCAACCTAGGAATCAGAATTCTTCATATCAGCTGCCTAACGACAACCTCAATTCATTGTGAATATGTTATGTTGGTCTCACGATGATGAATATGTTATGTTGGTCTCACGATGAGTCACCATTGAGAGTATTTGAAGGATGGAAATTTGGGATCAACCCATGAAGATGGGTTGGAGGGGCAACATGACGGACAGTCAAATCAAGTATTTTAATCAAGCCTTTCATAAGTCTTTCATCTTTTAATCAAGTATTTCGATCAAGCCTTCCATAAGTCTTTCTTTTAAAAGATGAAAGACTTATGAAATTCTAAGATTGAAAATTATTGGTGGTGACATAGCGACTCAGCCTATGCAACCCTTCTAACAAGCCAAGTGATAAACACCAAAATCTTCTCTCAAAAGGTTTGTCAGGTGGGCTCATGCCAAACAACATTTATATTTCCCGGTGCTTTCACCGAAAGGCTACATCAAATGGAATTGGATTCCTATGTAAAAAGCGTTCTAGCTTTGTCGAAAGTAAACAAAATTTAGAAAAGGAGGCTAGGCCTCATAAATATTTTATGCTCAGTACTAGGCAACAAAAAAACAGACTAAGCTTGAGGGAGAGTGTTATAATATCTAAATTAATAAACCAACCATTCATCTAACAATCTTGGTGGGGTTCCTTGGGTGCAGAAGGCTTTACATATACATGATGTGGAAATTTTATCCGCTTATCTTGAAAGACATATTACTTGAGTCTATGACGACATTTTTCAATTCATTGATATGCATTGCTCTATCATCACCGTCCAGTAGATAAATGTGGATAATCTATTAGGAAGAGGGAATTCATTTATGAATTATTTCTAGTAATACACTTTGAATTTACAGATACTTTGAATCCTGGAATCTCTAATATCTTTAAGTTTGATAAAGTGCTCATCAAACATTTTACGGCTACTATAGCTTATGACAACTTTTAAAAGAACTGCTTCAGGCAACTTTAAGATTTCATAACTTTAAAATATGTATTACTCTAGTACCTAGCTCTAAGGGTAAGATATAATAATTTTATATGATAATTTCATAAATCATGACATATATTTGATAATAATAAGCACAAAAATCTGTATCCTCATTTCTGGAGCTTTTTCTTTTTTTTCCCCCGCCACGAAGTCTGATTCGGCTTCAATTTTAAGGCAAATTCAAAACGTCTCGAATTGGTCACGCAACTTATCAAAACTTGCACAAAGACCCTGTGAAAAGGCCTGCGTAATTGCTTGGGAGGCTGAAGAACTGATGCCACCCAATACTGCAATTTGGCAAATGAGGAAGCTATTGGTGGTAGGGATGGGGATTCAAATTATGTAAACGTTGGGAGAAGAAGTTGGAAGTTTTTTTGGCACATGGTATATAAATGAGACATCCACTAGTACACCATCCCCTTTGCATCGGCACACGTAAAGGAGATTTTGCAAGAATCGCATATTTGGATCATCTGCATATTGCTTGCAAGCTGCCATAATCCCCAGAGACTAAGGACAACAAACATGTTGTCATGTGAACTCAATTGTGCTGGACTTGGTAGAATATGAAAATCAAGAATCAGATCATAATCACATTCTCAACACGAACCATCTCTTGATGGCCCAATTTCAAATTCCAAGTCAGGAAGTCTATTTTTCAATGGAAAAAGTATTCTCCGACACACTCTATTCTATCCTAAGAAAATCAAGTATGGGGAAAAGGAAGTGGCCTTAGTAAAGTGAGTTGCATTACTCTAGGCACTCTTGTGGTCGTTGTTCTGCTTTTTATTTCAAGTCAAGTCTCCTCCATTATTGCTTCAGATCATAATCACATTCTCAACATGAATCGACTCTTGATGACCCTGCTCTTGTATTCCAAGTCGGGAAGTTTTTTCCACAGGAAAAGTATTCTCCGACACACTTTATTCTATCGTACGAAAATCAAATATGGGGAAAAGGAAGTGGCTTTAGTAAGGATGAATTGCATTATTCTAGGCACTCTCGTGGTCGTTGTTCTGCTTTTTATTTCAAGTCAAGTCTCCTCCGTTATTGCTTCAGATCATAATCACATTCTCAACATGAATCGGCTCTTGATGACCCTGCTCTCGTATTCCAAGTCGGGAAGATTTTTCCACGGGAAAAGTATTCTCCGACACACTTTATTCTATCATACGAAAATCAAATATGTGGGAAAGGAAGTGACTTTAGTAAGGATGAGTTGCATTATTTTAGGCACTCTCGTGGTTGTTGTTTTTCTTTTTAATTCAAGTCAAGTCTCCTCCATTATTGATTTAGATCATAATCACATTCTCAACATGAATCGACTCTGGATGACCTTGCTCTCGTATTCCAAGTCAGGAAGTTTTTTCCACTGGAAAAGTATTCTCTGACACTTTATTCTATCGTACAAAAACCAAATATGGGGAAAAGGAAGTGACTTTAGTAAGGATGAGTTGCATTATTTTAGGCACTCTCGTGGTCGATGTTTTGCTTTTTATTTCAAGTCAAGTCTCCTCCATTATTGCTTCAGGTCATAATCACATACTCAACATGAATCGACTCTTGATGACCCTGCTCTCGTATTCCAAGTCGGGAAGTTTTTTCCACGGGAAAAGTATTCTCCGATACACTTTATTCTATCGTACGAAAATCAAATATGGGGAAAAGGAAGTGGCTTTAGTAAGGATGAGTTGCATTATTCGAGGCACTCTCGTGGTCGTTGTTTTGCTTTTTATTTGAAGTCAAGTCTCCTCCATTATTGCTTTAGATCATAATCACATTCTCAATATGAATCGACTATTAATGACCCTGCTCTTGTATTCCAAGTCGGGAAGTATTTCCACGGGAAAAGTATTCTCCCACACACTTTATTCTATTGTACGAAAATGAAATATGGGAAAAGGAAGTGACTTTTGTAAGGATGAGTTGCATTATTATAGGCACTCTCGTGGTCGTTGTTCTGCTTTTTATTTCAAGTCAAGTCTCCTCCATTATTGCTTTAGATCATAATCACATTCTCAACATGAATCGACTCTTGATGACCCTGCTCTTGTATTCCAAGTCGGGAAGTTTTTTCCACGGGAAAAGTATTCTCCGACACACTTTATTCTATCGTACGAAAATCAAATATGGGGAAAAGGAAGTGGCTTTAGTAAGGATGAGTTGCATTATTCTAGGCACTCTCGTGGTCGTTGTTCTGCTTTTTATTTCAAGTCAAGTCTCCTTCGTTATTGCTTCAGATCATAATCACATTCTCAACATGAATCGGCTCTTGATGACCCTGCTCTCGTATTCCAAGTCGAGAAGATTTTTCAACGGGAAAAGTATTTTCCGACACACTTTATTCTATCATACGAAAATCAAATTTGTGGAAAAGGAAGTGGCTTTAGTAAGGATGAGTTGCATTATTCCTAGCACTATCCTGGTCGTTGTTTTGCTTTTTATTTCAAGTCAAGTTTCCTCCATTATTGCTTTAGATCATAATCACATTCTCAACATGAATCGACTTTGGATAACCTTGCTCTCGTATTCCAAGTCAGGAAGTTTTTTTCACTGGAAAAGTATTCTCCGACACTTTATTCTATCGTACGAAAACCAAATATGGGGAAAAGGAAGTGGCTTTAGTAAGGATGAGTTGCATTATTCTAGGCACTCTCATGGTCGTTGTTCTGCTTTTTATTTCAAGTCAAGTCTCCTCTATTATTGCTTCAGATCATAATCACATTCTCAATATGAATAGACTCTTGATGACCATGCTCTCGTATTCCAAGTCGGGAAGATTTTTCCACGAGAAAAGTATTCTCCGACACACTTTATTCTATCATACGAAAATCAAATATGTGGGATATGAAGTGGCTTTAGTAAGGATGAGTTGCATTATTCGAGGCACTCTCGTGGTCGTTGTTTTGCTTTTTATTTGAAGTCAAGTCTCCTCCATTATTGCTTCATATCATAATCACATTCTCAAAATATGAATCGACTATTAATGACCCTGCTCTTGTATTCCAAGTCGGGAAGTATTTTCCACGGGAAAGTATTCTCCAACACACTTTATTCTATAGTACGAAAATGAAATATGGGAAAAGGAAGTGACTTTTGTAAGGATGAGTTGCATTATTATAGGCACTCTCGTGGTCGTTGTTCTGCTTTTTATTTCAAGTCAAGTCTCCTCCATTATTGCTTCAGATCATAATCACATTCTCAATATGAATAGACTCTTGATGACCCTGCTCTCGTATTCCAAGTCACGAAGTTTTTTCCACGGGAAAAGTATTCTCCGACACACTTTATTCTATCATACAAAAATCAAATATGTGGAAAAGGAAGTGGCTTTAGTAAGGATGAGTTGCATTATTCTAGGCACTCTCGTGGTCGTTGTTTTGCTTTTTATTTGATGTCAAGTCTCCTCTATTATTGCTTCAGATCATATTCATATTCTCAACATGAATCGACTCTTAATGACCCTGCTCTCGTATTTCAAGTCGGGAAGTATTTTCCACGGGAAAAGTATTCTCCAACACACTTTATTCTATCGTACGAAAATGAAATATGGGAAAATGAAGTGACTTTTGTAAGGATGATTTGCATTATTATAGGCACTCTCGTGGTCGTTGTTCTGCTTTTTATTTCAAGTCAAGTCTCCTCCATTATTGCTTCAGGTCATAATCACATACTGAACATGAATCGACACTTGATGACCCTGCTCTTGTATTCCAAGTCGGGAAGTTTTTTCCACGGGAAAAGTATTCTCCAACACACTTTATTCTATCGTACGAAAATCAAATATGTGGAAAAGGAAGTGGCTTTAGTAAGGAGGAGTTGCATTATTCTAGGCACTCTCGTGGTCGTTGTTTTTCTTTTTATTTGATGTCAAGTCTCCTCCATTATTGCTTCAGATCATATTCATATTCTCAACATGAATCGACTCTTAATGACCCTACTCTTGTATTTCAAGTCGGGAAGTATTTTCCACGGGAAAAGTATTCTCCAACACACTTTATTCTATCGTACGAAAATGAAATATGGGAAAATGAAGTGACTTTTGTAAGGATGAGTTGCATTATTATAGGCACTCTCGTGGTCGTTGTTCTGCTTTTTATTTCAAGTCAAGTCTCCTCCATTATTGCTTCAGGTCATAATCACATACTCAACATGAATCGACTCTTGATGACCCTGCTCTTGTATTCCAAGTCGGGAAGTTTTTTCCACGGGAAAAGTATTCTCCGACACACTTTATTCTATCATACGAAAATCAAATATGTGGAAAAGGAAGTGGCTTTAGTAAGGAGGAGTTGCATTATTCTAGGCACTCTCGTGGTCGTTGTTTTTCTTTTTATTTCAAGTCAAGTCTCCTCCTTTATTGCTTTAGATCATAACCACATTCTGAACTTGAATCGACTTTGGATGACCTTGCTCTCGTATTCCAAGTCGGGAAGTTTTTTCCACGGGAAAAGTGTTCTCGGACACACTTTATTCTATCGTACGAAAACCAAATATGGGAAAAGGAAGTGGCTTTAGTAAGGATGAGTTGCATTATTCTAGGCACTCTCGTGGTTGTTGTTTTACTTTTTATTTCAAGTCAAGTCTCCTCCATTATTGCTTACCAATAATGAATCGCTTTTCTTATGCTCATAACATTTATCCACTTAATTAATTTGGTTAAGTTTCTTAACAAATTACTGACATATTTTACTTTCATCATTAATCATTGATCGTCATAGTGAGTAGAGGAGTGCATAAATCCCATCTCTCTCTCTCTCTCTCTCTCTCTCTCAGTTATAATTCTTTTCATTTATCAAGGTAAAAATAAGCAGCATATGAAAGTTAAACTTATGTGCACGAACGATTATAAGATCATGAAAATCAATTGAAGATTAGCATGTATAGAATCCACATGTGATTGATTATTTCGGTTTTGTTTAGTCCAGATAAACATTTTTGTTTTTGGCTTTGACGTGACATTTTCAAATCTTCCTGTATATGTTATTTTGGGAGAAAGACACTAGAAGTGCCAAAAGTTGTGTATGATGCTCACTTTAGTGCCAAAAAAATTTTCTGAATAATTTAAGTGCCACGTTTTTTTTAAACGGTAATTTAGGTGTCAATTCCGATCTGAATCATCGGAAATCCAACATGACCATTTTATTAATTTCTCAATCTTATACAGCTCGTCGACGTGCCCAGTCAGCATGTAATCCCTAAACGACGTTGTGTAGCTAGTTAAAAAGTGTTAACTTCAAGGTTAGTTGTGGTAAAAAAAAAGAAAAAAAGATCACTTCAATGCCAATCATTGTTAAAAAGTGATCATTTCATGCCAATCTTAATGAAAAATTAATTATTTCATTGCCAAAAATGCCACATTAGATAAAAATTTTAATTATAAAAGTCATGTAATTTCTTTAGCTGGAATTTCTTGTTGGAGGCACTTGAATGATCATTTTTCTCTGATTTTGACACTTAAGTAAGTTGGCAAAAAATTTTGATACTAAAATGAGCACCGTACATATCTTATGACACTTCAAGTGTCCTTCTCCTGTGTTATTTTGTATAAAATTGTCTGGCAACATTGTTTTAGAAACTGTTATATAGTCTGGGGATGTATTGCATTTGTCTTTAGAAAGTGTTATATAGTCATTCTGTTCTCTCTTGTGATGGGAGAGTGTGGCTTTTTTCTGGTAGTTATATCTTAGTCCGCTGATCATATAAACACATATTTTGAGTTATCCATCAAATAATGGAGATTGCAGTTTTTTCGATGAACAATTGCTCATGCTTTGTTTTTTCATTCTAAGCTTTGAATGTAATTTAGGATCACCAAAACATTAGCCAGTGAAGTATTAATCATATGCAAATTGTTGTTATGCTTTTAGTCCCTCTAATATGTTGTTTTTGGGTGAAAAATATCGCATGCAATCAGAAGTGACTATTATTTCGGTTCTGGCTTCAACTATACATAATAAATGTCTTGTTTGCAAGATCAAAATGATGAGGGTATTTGACGTAAACAAAGTACCTTCCAAGTATATAATTGTCCAATCTCTTATGGAAAAAAAAATGTCGAAACATAAACTTAAATATGATACGGTGAAAAAGATTATAATTTAATGCGCCTGTAAAGAGGCAAGAAGAGGCTAATGAATTGAATTTTAAATGGCATAAAATACCAATTTTCAAGAATTCGAACCCTATTCCATATAACAAGCCACATAATGAAATCAAATTTCAGCAGGTTTGGATTAAACCAGATAATCCGATGCCAAACCATCTTTTTGCTTCTATTCCCGTCCAATTCCAACAACCCAAGTATCAACTGAGCAAACTCACCAGAAGAATTTCTTGTGAAAACAACTCTATCCTCAGTAGAACTGCAAGGAGAGAGTGCCCCAGAATGACTGCATGAATCACGACTTGAGATAATACTAAATAAACACTCATCTTTTGCTTATTTTCAGGTGCTTTATTTTCTCCTTTGATAAATCTAATCTCACTTTATTTCAAGATGGTCTAGTCTGGTAAAGAGATAATAATAAAGAAAGACCTTAATGAATATGAAACGGACCTGCATAATCTTTTCAAATCACAGCCAAGTAATCTTCACGTTTGTGCCGTTCAAAACACTTATCTTCCCTCATCAACGGCTGATCTCTTGATTACTATGACGACTGGCGGTCCAACAAGAATAGTCTAATGCTGAGGGAGCGTTTGATATATAATGGTTCCAATATAAAGAAGGCAAAACTCCCAGAGAGGCTGAATTTACTTGTGATGCTTCTAGAAAGCATACAATAACACTGATTTGTGTTCTATTTCAAAACAATTGAGGTCCACCATTACATATAATTAGATCGAGCAATGCATGAAAACAAACTAGTAATTGGCTCCAAGGACATAATTCAGCAATATTTGAACAGGCGAAGGCTCCACCATTATGTTTGCTCTCTCATTGCAGCTTCATGCAACTACAGCAACCCACCAAATTGGAAAAAATATTTAGAAAAATTATTATAAAAAAATTTCCACATCAACACTAGTTACGCAATATTGATTGACCAGTGTCCACATCAGTGATTTCCAATCAATTTTTGGCTAGAATGACTACATTGACAAATTATCAAATAATTAAGGACTCGATTAGCTAAATTAAAAGATTTATAACTGAATTAACCGTCGTCCAATAGGAATAGGACTTTTGCGACCATTACCTCTGGATTTTTAGTTATGGTCAACGAATTTTAGTGTCCCTGATTCAATTAAACATAACAAGAAGAGATTCTTCGGCCATTATATAGAGGATTATTATAATTTGATCCACCCGCCAGAGAAAGCTACTAGATCCGCCATTATTCACTTTAGCATGGAAGTAAAAGTTCTTCCACTTATACGTCCCTCGTAAAGCGTGATGTGATCCACGCAAGTCTTCTCTAGAATGCCTGTTGGTGAGCTCCCAAAATAGGTTAGCCATTCTAAAAGCTCCATCGGTGGGATTGTCAACTATGCGATTACCATAATGATGTTGTATTATTGGACTAAGATGGAATATTAGTGGAGATCACGTAGGGATTCAACTCATGTAACCCTTCTAACAAGCCAAGTGATCAACACTAAAGTCTTCCCCAAAAGGTCTGTCGGTGGGCTCATGCTAAACATATTATTATATTTCCGGGTACTTTCCTCGAAAGGCTACATCAAATGGGATTGGATTCCCATGCAAAAAGCGCTGTAGCTTTGTCAAAAGTAAACAAAGTTTAGAAAAGCAATAATAAAGCAGCAGGAAATGGCCTTCCAAATGATCAGAAGGTGACGTTAAGACAAAATTTATTATTATATTTCCTCTATCTTTGGAGTGATTTTTCACCCCTGAAATTAGAAAGAAAAACTTCAATAAAAAACCTTGTCATGAAATACCCTTAATCAGACTAGACCATGTTTGTAGGTACTTCACACAATGTCTACTAACTGACTAGAGGTACCGGACCGACAAGTTGGTTAGTAGACGTTGTGCGAAGCACAACTCGAGGAATCTACTTTCCCTCCTCCCTCTCCAAAAACTCCCCAATTCCGAAATATATATTTTTTCTTCCCTACCTAGGAGAGAATACTCTTGAAGTTTAACGTTTTAGAGTTCATAAGAAATATTTTAGGACATACTTAGGTCCATTCTTCCTCTTTTCATCGACGTTAAAGTTATGTTGGGGGATGAGCCGAAAAGAATAGAAATGAAATCATCTTTATAGTTTCAATTCAATAAATAATGCATTTTGTTGTAATATAACGTAGAAACTAATATTGGATCTTGCAATTTGAGTTAATGATTTACGTGATTCAATTCGAATGTCGGTATTTATATTCATGAGAAAATCAAAAGCAAATAATCCATTTTAATTAAAAAATCAGAATTATAATCATTCACACACCCAAATATTTTCCACACTTAAATTACATTCCAAGCTATGGGATTTATAAATAAAATAACTAGATTTGATGTAAATTCACGCCACAAAATCCACTGGGGTCAACACTCCCCCGTACGATTGAGAAAAGGTGACACCCAGTGCGACCCCCTTCTTACTTCACGGTCTGTGGGGCCATGAAAAGATGCTCCACCCGACAGGATTAAAGTGTTCCCCTTTTTCTTTTTCTTTGATAAAAATCAACGGCGTTTGGTTCGAACTTTTGGGGAACGTTTGTAGAAATGCAAATACGGCTTTGAGTGAAGGGGATTTAGAAATGTAAATATCATTTGGTAAAATTTGCATTGAGAAACAATTTTGGCCAAAATACCGTTTGGTAAAATTTGCATTTGTAATTAACTTTTATTAAATTAAAAAAGCAAAAATATGTTTATATTTTTATATAAACATATTTTTATATAAAAAATATAAAAATATAAAAATAAAATATATTTATTAAACATAAAATATATATAAAAATAGATATGTTTATATCTATATAAAATATATAAAATGTATAAAAAATATAAATATATATTTTATATAAATATTATATATATATCTTTTTAAATATATATTTATTAAATATAAAATATAAAAAATAGATATGTTTATATTTTTTATATAAAAAAATAAACATATATTTTATGTTTATATTTTTAGTTTTTATATATTTTATATATATTTTATATAAATATATATTATATATTTTATATATATTTTATATAAATATATATTATATATTTTATATATACTTATTAAACATAAAATATAAAAAAAATAGATATGTTTATTTTTTATATAAAAAATAAGCATAAAATATATGTTTATATTTTTATTTTTATATAAAATATATATTTTTATATAAAAATATAAACATATTTTTTTATATAAACATATTTATTTTTATATTTATTTTTATTCGGGCGGCCAATCGGCTTCTCCACCGGAGAGATGAATAATACCGGAAGTTGCATTCCAAAGATGCACTTTCCAAAGGACCTCAAGAGTTGCCAGACGCTAAAAGGCGCCCAAAAGCCACTGGAGATGCGGTGCATCTCGCCAAAGTCGCGCAAAAAACGAACCAAACACCTGCGTTTGGCCAAGGGACTTTAGGCCAAATGAAAGATTCCAAATGCCAACCAAAATGGCCAACAAATCCACTTTTGACTGAGACCCGTCGACTTTGAAGCCCATCGTTTTAGTTGTCC
Organism: Eucalyptus marginata; assembly: GCA_014182565.1. Taxonomy (NCBI): domain Eukaryota; kingdom Viridiplantae; phylum Streptophyta; class Magnoliopsida; order Myrtales; family Myrtaceae; genus Eucalyptus; species Eucalyptus marginata. The sequence continues at coordinate 8,024,525 of CM024590.1, forward strand.
ACCGTATCCTGTAAGGCATGTGAAGTACGTGGGTCGGGTCAAAAATAATCTTATACATATTAATTCAATTTCATGAAATATAACTTCGATAATCTATATCCAACCCAATCTCGACTCCACTCATACCTAATGTGACCCATATTATTAAAACATATCCATACTTAACCCTAACTATGAAAATAAATACCAACTCAGTTAATCCATTTTAAGCTCTTTATGTTAATGTGTTTTTTGAATAAAATTTTATATCAAATTAAAAAAGTAGGTTAACAAAATATGAAGACGTAAGTAAATAAAACCAAAAATGTAAAAAAACAAAAACAATGAAATCAAATAAACCCAAGGTGAGTACCGTCTTTTATTTTATTTTATTTAAAAAAAATATTTCTTGGTTATTTTTTTTATATTTTTCTTTTCCTTTCTTTCGCCGGCTACGACTACGGCTACGGACCACTTGTGAGCTCAAGCTCAAGCCTCACTATAGTATTATATATGTTTTTGTTGCGCTTTGTACTTTTTCCCCCTTCATCATAAGTAATGTAGCTTGTGCTCATCAAGTTGGGGAAAAGTACAAAAAAGTCCTAAATCTTTTGGCTTTGTGCTGATTTAGTCTTAAACCTTTTTTTGGTGCCGATTTAGTCCTAAACTTTTTTACGTTGTGCCAATTTAGTCCTTTCTAGCCAATTTTGGCCGGATTTTGCTGACTCAATGCCGGCCGGGCGACGTGGCTCGATCGGCGGCCCGATGTGAACAACTTTTAATAATATTTTAATATTTTTTTTTATTTCTTTTTCTTTTCCTCTTCTTCCTCCGGGTCGGTCGCCGGAGCCAGAGGCGACGACCGGCGAGGTCGAGGTTGACCTCATCGGATCGATGAGGGCCGGCGAGAGGCCGGCCTCGAGGCCTAGGCGGCGGCGAGCCCCCTCGCTCGGCCTCCTCGCGCCAAGCTAGCGGGGCTCGCCCTCGCCGCCCGGGCGCGAGGGCAGCCTCGCGCGGGGCGGGCGAGGCTTTCCCTCGCCGATGGTAGGGCCGCCCTCGCCGGGGGGTGGGTGGGGCGGCTCGTCCTCCGCCCAGGCCTCAAGGCCGGCCTCGCACCTGAGCAAGCGAGCCTCGCAGCCCCGCGTGAGGCCGCCCTCGCGGCCACTGGCGGGGCCGGCGAGGTTGACCTTGACCTCGCTGGCCAGAGGAAGAAGAGGAAAAGAAAAAAATAAAAATAATAAAAATAAATTCAAAAAATATTAAAATATTATTAAAAGTTGTCCACGTCAACGCTAATCAGGCCATGTCAGCCGGCCGACATCCAAGTTAGCAAAATCCGGCCAAAATTGGCCGGAAATGACTAAATTGGCACAACGTAAAAATGTTTAGGACTAAATCGGCACCAAAAAAGGTTTAGGACTTTTTGACACTTTTCCCATCAGCTTGATTTGAAGAAGTTCATGAAATTTTCACAAGCAATTTCCGATGAAAGCTATTTTTATTCACCAATGATTAACATTGTGATGTGAATCTGTCCAATTCGATGTAATTGGTCATCCACGTGATTTCCAGTGCAAGCAAAGGACAGTTTCTTTCAAACATTTATACGAAGTCTCCAACGCAATTTCTTTTCCACGTTCCTATTGATCTCACGTGGCTTTTCCCACAATCGATACATTGAACGATTGTGTCGCGAAAGTTCGTGGAAATAAAATAGCTCCATCAGATCCACCGTGGTCAACACTGCTCCTTGCGATCGAGAAAAAGACTGTCACCCAGGGCGACCCCCTTTATAGAAGTCAAGCTCCTTCTTCTTGCGTGGCTTTTAGACGTCCGCCGCATGCCTTCTCGAAGATATTAGATAAGAGTTTTGCTAATATAACTGTTTTTAATAACTGTTAAAGTACCGGATGAGGAGCGGATCTCTTAGTAATTTCGAATTATTTATTATCTATTTTTTCATGATTCAGAGCATATTGTTTTTATCATGGTGAATTAATGACAATCACTTAATCATTTTTCATAAGATAAAGCCAATCAATTGAGAGACAAATCCACATTTAGAGCAAATATAGTATGCTCCCACCTAATAAAATTCAAACTTGAATCGGATTAATGGGCTCACCGGATCTGAACAAATCGAGATCCTCCAAACGGTTTGGATTTCGTACATGTGCTAAAACATGAGACATAATATTACATTTTTTGTTTGCAATCAAAAAAGATATTAGTTGCAAGTGTAGCAATCTACGTTGACATGCGCCCAAAAGAGATGGCATTACTCCCTCTGTATTATGCCACTGAAGAGGGTAGTCAAACGATATTAAAGCAAATCTTCAATCCATCATCAAATTTTACTTAGAATAGCATTATGAGCTACCGCTGAGACAACTTGAGATTAGATAATGAAAGAAAAATAACATATGACAAGGGTCACATATATTTTAAAACATGATTATCGTATCTTTTTATCATGCTAAAATCAGTGCCAATTTCAAAATCCAACTCCACATTTTGGAGTTGGCCATCTCGATCTCGTCCTAATATATTCACCACCAACAGACAACGGTCATGGTTCTTTGTCTATGTGTAGAACGTTTAGTGTAGTTGTTCCGTGCTAAGGTGATGTAATCAGAATGGATGCAACGCCAATGGTATGAGAGAGGATACAGTAGGACATAGTTCATGTAGTTGATTATGGTGTATGTAGATTGGCATTCATTTTAAACGCCTTACTACTTCACGACCTTCCCAAGGGAAAAAAAATGTGTTGGTTTAATTTTAGCACAGGTGTATTTGCACCAAATTCAAGTACAACTATTCTAGCAAGAGCATGAATATAAATCAGGTGGATTCAAATGCGAAGGATAAACCAATTTTTGCATATACCTACAAATGAGTGTCAAAATTAACACCCATGATAAGAGAGGTTAACCTCCCATTTTTTAATCAAGTGATTTGCAGTATTTCGCTCTTCGTATAACTCCCCAGATTTGATAAAATTAGTAGGCATTGGAAATGCAAAGGCATGTTTAGTTTCGCTTATATTATAACCATTCTCCTTTTAGCTATGACGGACTTCCTAAATCTAGCACCCCATCATCTACCGGGTATTCGGTTCATATATTGCCCAAAATTACGAAATGATTTAATTAGAACCCAAGAAAGAAAATGTAATGTTACAATGTAGATTACCAAGACAGGCGAGTATCAATTGGGTGATCATTTATTGCTGCTAGGTAATTGCCTCGCAAGGTTACCCAGGAAAATGTTGTGCACATTATAGAGGAATGAATTAGCCCGGCCAGCTATAGGCTTGTGCAAATGTTACCTTCATACCCATGAAAAACCATCAATTTGGTTTACGTTGTTGATAGCAGAATGTCAAATGAGAAATTATTTTGTATTTTCAGTACATAAAACTGTCGACACTTGACATTGAGTACCTAAATTCTTAGTGGTTATTTTTTTTTTGTCTTACCAAACGGGCTTTTAGGCTTTGAATATGTGGGCCTAGTTAAGCGCCGAAGATCACCCATAAAAGAGAGCGTGTGATGCAGGTGCGGGGTGGGTGAGTGTCGTTTTGAGTGAATAACGGATGGAATCATAGTGTGCGCGAATGAATGTCGATGGGCAAATGCAACACACTCATATCGTGCTGTGAGTTCTAATGTATCTAATTCGATGAATAAGGATTCCATGGTTCAGAACACTTGTAGAAATCAGCAGCTCTCAGTAAAAATGAAGCCGGGATTTTAGTGTATGCTTAAAAGATTTGTAACCAGCAAAGAGTGTTTCCAATGATTTTTTTACAACAACCAAGTATCGAATCAATGACGTAATGGTGAAACTTTCTTCTCTAGGTGATTGGGAAGTGGACTCCTCACACGGCCCATACATGCTGAACTAGTTTTCCTATAAGAGGATGCAAACGAAACTTTGAATAGCAGCGGGAGGCAATGCAGATTGTTTTTTCAGCAACAAAGTTAAAAACCAGGTATCCCCTCCTCTTCCCCGTGTTCATGTTCGAAATCTTCTTTCTCCTTCGTCATTATCTTTGCTAACCCATGCCTCCGATACCAATAAAGCTCGCAGCCTGCTCTGGTCATCATCTTCTGTGTTCTCAATTGAAGCATCCATTAACTCAGGTTCCACTTCTCGCAGCAACTTCCCTAACAAATGTGATTTATTAAGGAAGTTACATTGCACAACAAATCAATGATACCTCTCGTGCGTATTTCATAGAATACAACTAACTAAAACTGCTTTAGCAAAAAGAAGAAGAAAAAAAAAAAAGACAAAGAAACTTATGTTTCAACTGGAAATGAAAAGAAAAAAAAATTCTTCTGCAAGCAAAACTTCAGATTTTTCACACGGCTTGAGCATTCATCTACGACTTTCCCGAGCAAATCATTAGCAGTTACTGATTATTCATCAATATATGCTCGAGGAACTATACTGCAAGTACCATCCAAACATTTTAAAAGTACAAGCCGACAAGCTCAAAACTCAATCTAAGTGGGAAAAAAGCGGCAGTTAGGGAAGAGCTGCTTACTCCAAGAACTATTTTGCCCAAAAAGAACTCACCGTGCAATAGCCAAGCGTAGCAAAGCAGATACCAGGAGAAGCGGCAAGAAAAGCGAAAAGATTCTCACAAACACACACGTACACACTAGCAAAAATATGAATAAAAATGTGATAGTACCAATGTAATTGAACTGTCTTCGCTTTCCTTCTCGAACATCCGGTTTCAGTCTCTGCAACAAATCCACAAACATGTCAACGGCATTAACAAGTAACAACTCAGACCAAAGCCTCACGAGAAACAGCCACACGTTGCAGAAGCATCACCTTCGCAAGAATCCAAGCGTCCAAGGCCGCTTGCTCCAGAGAAGCCACTCCGCAATTCCCCTTTTAAAAAGAAAGCGATAATGAATCTACAGTGCCGCATTATTGGACATCATTATATAGCCCGTGAAAGCTCAAAATGGCGCCGCCTCCAAGACACATATTTTTTTCCCAGTAGTATCTGAGGAAGCACTTGGATCTGGAGATGGGAAAAGGAAGCGAGTTCCATGCCCCAGGGGACGTCGCGGCCGAGCCTCGCGCTTCTTCTGGTTAAGGCTTTTCTGGGCGTCAGAGTCGGAGTCACTGCCGTCATCTTCTTGAGGTATCGTACGGCGCCGGGCAGTTGGGGAATCTGAGCCCGCGCAGCCGGTGATGCGGCCGGTGATGGACGTTGTTCCAAAGGGCAAAAGAGATATCTGTATAATGGCTCTCGCTTCATTTTCCTGTTTTTCGGCTCTCTTTTTTTAAGCTGAGTGCTTGACAAATTTCATTGTTCATCTTTTCCATTCAACTCATATACAATTACACCAAGATACAAAAGGAGAAGACACTAAAACAAGCCTTCATAAGGGAAATGTCATTTGAAGCTGGTTAGGTGACATCTTTATTCAGTACATTACACGGTTTAAAGAGACAACTTCTCGATAATTTCACTATTCATGAAACTTGATGACCTTCCACTTTGGCTTCTTCATCCACCGGGCTACACTTCTCTCCAGCATTCTCACACCTTGTGAGAGCTGTTGGGAATAACGGATCCCCGAAAATCGGATTCGACACTAAATCGAACCCCTAAAACGAATGCGGAAGACAAGCCCGGGAAAAATCACGTATCACCGATCGTAAAGCACACCACGGATTCGAGCGTACCTTGTTAGCCACAGATTAGACACCGACGCCGAAAAGAGGAAGAGAATTTAGCCATGTTCGATCCGATGACGACAATTCGCTTGGTAGGAAGACGGCGTCGCTTCTTTTTGCTTACTTTGTTCTTTTTGAGAGAGAGAACGTTGGAAAGAGAGGGAGACGTACGTACTGATTTCCAAAAAAAGTGTGTTCTCCCTCTCTCTCATCCCTTTTATACGTCCCTCCATCCACGGGCCTTATTCCTGTGGGCCGGGCTTTTAGGCCCAACATGGGCGGACGGGCCTTAAGCCCATCACTAATAAAACCATTATCTCCCACTCGCACAAGGTGGGCCGAACAGGATTCTCTTTACCTCTCTTCAACATTCATACCGGTGAATAATCCGTGCGACCAAGCATACTTTGAGAGCTTGTTCTTTATACATCTCATTAGAAATATATAGCAGCTCATATTGGGCATCACACTCGAGTAGATTTAGTATGCAAGTACCCTAGATCGATCGATCACATTTATATCTCTCTTGATCTCTTTTTAAACAATGATATATATATATATATATATATATATATATATTGTATTCACAATTATGATTATCGCAAAGACGGTCATAATTGGTCGACCAGTGAATACAAAACCACAATGTGATTCTCCAAATCCGATCTTCCTCTTTCCTTCAAACTCTCAATTTCAGTTCAACTTGCTTTTCTAGAAATGTCCCATTAGATCGAATCATCTCATGACCATTGGCAACATTCTAAGATAGCAAACACTAAATAGAAATCTTGAGAATAAGTAAAAGTCATGAGGGTACTAAATTGAGGAACTCTTTTCCTCAAGAGTCTCATACGGCATAAAAGTTGAGATCAAACTTTTGCCACTCTTATTGGTCGTCTCATGCATACGTAGTATGAAATACGTATTACGGTATTAACTCCTTTCCCATGGAGCGTATGTCTACACCATCAATACCGTACGAGATGATAGTTCGAGACATACCCAATGTCTAACTTGAGTTCACGTACCTACTCATTCACAAAATTCATCAGAACTCACATTTGGCATCTTAGACAGATAAAGTAAAATATGTGGGTTATTTTACTTTCGGACATCGTAAGTATTATGTCCTCATCTTAACACTCGGTTAAGGCGACATACGTATTTTAAGCTTGAGCTCTCGATTATCACCTAGATAATAAGCTTAAAAACAGTCTCATCTCTATTTATCACACATTAAATAGAGGCGATTACCCGTGTGAGTGGGCTAATCTTTTATCTGTCCGACATACTTCCTTAACTTAAAATAATGCACTGAGCATTAAGATGCATAAAGATCAAACAAAGATTCATAGGCATTAATAATGAAACAACACTAGTTCATAAATGTGAACAACTCGGGAAATTACAATCCAGTACATCGACTCTACGCAATCCTAGAGATTTTACATGACCACAAAACACATCTCTAGGTATTGGCTTTGTCATAGGATCTGCTACCATTCTATGCGTAGATATGTACTGTAAGTTCACATCCTTTCATGCAACCATATCCTTGACAAAGTTATACTTGGTATCTATATGTTTGGTCTTGCCATGATATTTTGGATCTTTGGTGTACGCTATAGCTGCTTGGCTATCACAATTAACTAATAATGGATTTGCAGCTTTCTCAATAACACCTAAATGATCCAAAAATCTCTTAAGCCAAACTCCTTCTTGTACCGCTGGCCGATAATGCCACGAACTCAGCTTCCATCGTGGACAACGCTATACATGTTTGCTTCTTCTTTGCTCCATGATATGGCGCCATTGTTCAGTAAGAAAGCAAATCCCGAGGTAGATTTTCTTTCATCTAAATCTCCTCCCCAATCAGCATCCGAATAGCCTTTAAGTCGCAGATCCTTTCCTTGGTAATTCAACTTGAAATCAGCAGTTCCCTTCAGATACCTCAGTATTCTCTTAACGGCTTTCCAATGTGCTGGACCTGGATTGGATTGGTATCTACTCACCATTCCAACTGCAAAACATATGTCGGGTCTTGTGGAGTCCTCGGACACAGTCTATGGCTCAATCCTTCACCTTTCGCAATAGGAGTGTCTATGGGTTTAGAATCTTGCATACGAAATCGTTTAAGAACTTTATTTATATATGTTTCTTGCGAAAGAGACAACGATCTCTTCGAACGATCTCTTGAAATCTTAACTCCAAGAATGTATGCAGCCTCACCCATATCCTTCATCTCAAAATTGGAAGACAACCAACTCTTGACAAGTATTAACAAACTCCATATTGCTTCCGGCAATCGGTATATCATCAACATATAATGATATGATCACAAATTGATCCTTGGATCTTTTGATATATACACAATGATCCTCATCAATCATTGTAAAATCATATGCCATTATGGCATTATGAAAACGTATATACCATTGTCTCGATGATCGTTTAAGGCCGTATATCGATCTCAAAAGTCGACATACATTTTCTTCTTGGCCTTTCACTATGAAACCAGCAGGTTGTTCCATGTATATTTCTTCCTCTAATTCTCCATTGAGGAAAGCAGTCTTTACATCTATCGATGTAACTCAAGATCCATACTAGCTACTATTGCCGAATAATGCGAATCGAGGTAAATCTCACTACGGGAGAAAACGTATCTTCATAATCAATTCCTTCCGTTGATTATACCCCTTCACCACAAGGCGAGCCTTATGCCTTTCTATCGAGCCATCAGCCTTTCGCTTTATTTTGAGAACCCACTTGTTCCCAATAGCTGCGTCCTTTTGGAAGATCAACCAGTTCCCAGACTTGGTTTGATTTTATTGACTCCATTTCCTCTTCCATTGCATGAATCCATTTTTCCTTACTAGGGCAATTGAGCCTCATTAATATTTCTTGGCTCATCCTCATCTTGTGGAGCAACCATTAAAGTTTCCCCTTCAATGTCAAAACGTCGACGGAGAATACTTTGGCGACTTGTTCGCCGTATGGGAGATTGTACACTTTGCACATCATTCCCCATTATGCTCCCATTTGGATTAGATAATGATGATGTCGTCTCATTATATGGTTGCAATTGAGAATGAGTTGAATTCAATTCATTACTTCTCATATTACTCCCACTTGGACGAACTCTACTAAGATCATTATCTTGATCCAAGGTTTCAAATAGGGAGTAATTTTCCCCTATTTCGCCATTCTTAGGAAATTCATCCTCTAAGAATGTAACATCCCGTGATTCAAATTCAGTTATACTCCCACTTTCCTGCTCACCTATGAACACATACCCTTTTGAGTGTTCCGAGTATCTTATGAAAATACTCTTCTTTCCTCTGGGACCCAATTTCCCAAACTTGTGAGAGGGCTCATGAGTATAGGCGGCACAACCCCATGGCTTAAGAGAACTTAAGTCCGGTTTCCTACCTGTCCATAACTCATATGGAGTAGAAGTAACTGATTTGGAAGGCACCCGGTTAAGTATATATGCAAAGAAGTTAACAACGCATCACTCTAAAAGGTGATAGGTAAGTTAGCATGCGCCATGATTGACCTAACCATTTCCAGTAGGGTTCTGTTTCTTCTCTCCGCAACACCATTTTGTTGAGGAGTATATGGAATAGACAACTGTCTTTCTATTCCTTTTTCATCACATAATTTTCTGAACTCATCGATAAATATTCTCGACCTCGATCGGATCTCAATGCTTTTATTTTCTTGTCTAATTGATTCTCTACCAGGTTCATAAACCTTTTGAAACAACTTATTGCTTCAGATTTATGAGAAATCAAATAGACATATCCGAATCGAGTATAATCATCTATAAAAGTGATGAAATAAACAGCCCCATGCCTTTCTCTCACATTCATTGGACCACAGACATCAGAATGGATTAAATGCAGAGGAAATTCAGCTCTTTTACCTTTTCCAAATGGTTTCCTTGTCGTTTTCCCTTCTAGGCAATGCTTACATATGAGCAAATCGACTTTTTCAATGTTGCCCAACAAGCCCTCTTTGGCTAGTCTATTCATACGCTGTTGGCCAATATGACCAAGTCTAGCATGCCACACATTCACATCATTATCATATGAATTAGGAAATGTGAGAAGGGAATAACAAACATTTGTATTAACATAGTCAATATCTAATACAATGAAACCATCCAGAAAATAACCACAACCATAGTAGTTTGTATCCAAATACAAATCTACACCTCTATTATGGAAGTTCATATTAAAACCTAGCTTGACCAACAATAAAACAGACACTAAATTTCGACGAATCTCCGGAGCATACAACACATCATGTAGGAATAAAGTGCGTCCACCACGCATGTTCGGTTGGCAGTGCCAATTCCTTTTACTTCAGCTCGAGTTGTTTCCACATAGATCCACTTAGTTCTAGTCGGAACTCGCCGAAATTCCACGAAGGATTCTCTATCCTTCGCTACATGGTCTGTTGCTCCCGAATCTACAGTCCACGAGGATTAGATTCGGTCAAGAATACGAGAACTTGACACATATGCAAAGTTCCCAATAGTACAAAGGGTGTGTACCTTCTTTGGCTCGCGACAATCGCGGGCATAGTGACCCTTCTGGTCACAGTTGTAACATTTCACCCTTGAGATATTCTTCACATGAGGACGTTTTCCTCTCTTCTCACGAGGACGTTTTCCTCTCTTTTGTTGGGTAATTCTTGGTTTCTTGCAAGAAGGACTTGATCCCTTGCTTTCCCACATATTGAACGAATCAATGCGCTTGCGCTTAGAGCTTGAAGCCCCTTCTGAGCTTAAAGCAACACAGCAAATATCTGTATCCTGCTCAAATGCCTTGAGGCGATGATCGGCTATCTCAAGGTGGCGCACAGCATCCTCAAGATCTTCCATAACATGGTCAAGAGCTTTTAGTGCTTTTTGTTTTTCCAGCACATACTGGATTTTCATTTGCCAAATTTCATAGTTGTCACCATTGAGCTTTTCACCTTTGTTCAGCTAGGCAACTATGTTCTTTGTGGCTGAAGCCATTGATCTGAACACATCAGACATATATGCACGAGTTATTAATGCTTATCATTTATGCATCCCTTTTTTGAGACCCATCATATTAATGAATAATTTCAAGTAAGGTTTTAGAATCAAAAGGTCACTACGTTTCCAATCATCCTCCAAAAATCCTAACTTAAAGCTATCATTAATATGATTGTCATATGCAAAATCAATTCTATGAAGCTACAAAAACTTCTATAACTACCCACGCTAACTACCCACAAAGAACCCAATATGAAAGCAAGATAATTGACATACAATATAATAATAATGCTTTCACATAATACAATTAACATATAGGTTGCTACATCAACAACAATCAGGTAGTAAACATTACATAAGATGTCCATAAAGCACACTTAACAAAAAACAGCCAATACATCTAACACCAAGCCAGCACACGAACTGGGAAAGATCCTCTTTTGTTCAATTTCATGATCTTTTCCCTTGTAATAAGGCAGTAATATTCTTTTACAAAATCCATCACAATTTTCTTATATGAAGCAGCTCCGTTGACATCCCATATGCGATTCAACACATCTTGTCATTCGGGTGGAAGAGTGTTAATGAAAAATCGCACCATCTCGGCGTGGCATGGGACGACCATTCCATATGACCTTTTGTATCTTCCCGTTGACTTCAAGAACATGATCAATTAAGTCACAATTCTCCCATCGATAATCGGCCGCTCGCCTATCAACTTAGAAAGCCTTTCCTTTTGTTTATCGGTAATTACGCGAATAGGCGTACGTAATCGAAGGGGAGGCATTGTTCGCAACAAATGCATAACAAATAAGGGATTACATATAATCCACATGGACTCAATTGGGAAAAAAGAAACAAATTCCTTTTTTTTTTTTTTTTGGGTCAACGGTCAACGGTCAACGGTCGTCGGTCAACAGTCAACGGTCAGGTCGTCGGTCGTCGGACCGGTCGGACCGGTCGGATCGGACGGGCCGGTCGGACGAACCGACCGCACGTGCCGCGCGCGTGCCAGGCGTGCGCGGGTCGGGTCGGGTCGGGTCGCCGGTCGGGTCGCCGGCCGGTGACCGCCGCCAACCGGATGTCAGCGGCTGACGTCATCGATGACGTCATCCCAGCCGTTACCGACCGTTGGGTGACGTCATGCCGGCGTCGGCACGCGTCGGTCCGTCGACCGGCGCATGCCGGTTCGCCAGCCGGCGGCGTGCATGTGCCGGTTCGCCGACCGGCGCGTGTGCCGCATGCGCTGGGCGAGCCAGCGTTTCCGGGCACGTCGCGCCCACGCGCAGCGGCTTCTGGCCGCGCGTGTGGGCTCGTGCGGCGTCTCCCGACGACGTTCAACATATCGCCAGACTCGTCTCGACGACCCCTTTCTCCCTATGCCATCAGAATTCGATTTCGACTTACGAAAACTCGGAAAAATGGGCGAACAGCGCTCGGGTGTCGGGATTTGTCGCCCCAATCCGTACGGCCGAATTACTTTCGCAAAAAATCAATCAAAAACATCAATCAGGTCGGGAAAAACGTGAACTAGGGCTCTGATACCAATGTTGGGAATAACGGATCCCCGAAAACCGGATTCGACACTAAATCGAACCCCTAAAACGAATGCGGAAGACAAGCCCGGGAAAAATCACGTATCACCGATCGTAAAGCACACCACGGATTCGAGCGTACCTTGTTAGCCACAGATTAGACACCGACGCCGAAAAGAGGAAGAGAATTTAGCCCTGTTCGATCCAATGACGACAATTCGCTTGGTAGGAAGACGGCATCACTTCTTTTTGCTTACTGTTCTTTTTGGAGAGAGAGAACGTTGGAAAGAGAGGGAGACGTACTTACCGATTTCCAAAAAGTGCGTTCTCCCTCTCTCTCATCCCTTTTATACGTCCCTCCATCCACGGGCCTTATTCCTGTGGGCCGGGCTTTTAGGCCCAACATGGGCGGACGGGCCTTAAGCCCATCACTAATAAAACCATCAAGAGCCATTTGGGTCTTCCCATTTCCAATGCAATGTATGCTACGGAAATCCCAATGATAATTCCAAAAGCATAACCTATCCACATTACTTTCTGTTTGAACCAACTCTCATGTCCTTCACGGTCCTGAGTTGATGACGACAATGGTGGAGGAAGTTGAGCATCGCCGAGGCATGCTTTCAGCAATGGAGTTCCACGTAAGCTTGGATTCCCATTGAACGGCCGCTTGAAAAGGCATTCACAATTTTTTTCTGAATTTTTTATTTTCATTTTTTCATTTACTTCTTTCTTTGCTTTTTTTCTTTTCTCTTTATGATCGGCGAGGGTCATGGCGAACCTCACTAGCTGTGAAAGCCTCTCCTAGACTAGGCGAGAGCCGCCTCTCTCACAACTAGTGGGGCCGAGGAGGCCCTCACCCGCGGCCTCGCTAGGCACAGGAGGCTTTCGTTGCAAGCGAGGGCCTCGCCCAAATCTAGCAAAGGCATTCGCAGCCGGCGAGAGTCACCAACGGCCCTCGTTGGCCACAGTGGAAAAAAGAAGAAGAAGAAAAGAAACATAAGAATAAAATTTTTAAAGAATTGCGAAAATTGTTTACGTTAGCAACAACAATTGATCATGTCATGTAGAACAACTAACCCACGTCAACAATTTATAGCCAAATAGACTCCATTAGCAAATTGTCAAAAGATTTAAGATTAAATTGATCTAATTCAACGGCTTAAAATCAAATTTGCATGAGTACAATAGGTTTAAGATCTTTTTTTTTTTTTTTTAATAATTTTCCTCGTCATTCCCTTTGTACAAATATTTTGCTGTCCACCCTACCCTAATATATTCACCCCTAACACAACCGTCCTAGATCTTTGTGTGTTTGTGTTTGTGTACACGTCTATTTACATATAATATCCAGTGCACTTGTTCCGTGTTTACGGGATGCAATCGGGATAGAACAAGGGCATTGTTGATTACCTCGTGTGCCGATTAGTATTAATGTGGTAGGCTGCATTCGCTCGCGACCTTCCCAGGCGAAAAAGGGTTTACTTCAGTGCATAAGTACTTGTATAGGATTCAACTACATCTGTACTGGCTGGCACCAGCATGAATATTATCAAGGTAGATTCGAATGCAAAAGCACAAACCGAGCGTCAAATTAAATATTTACAAGAACAGAGCTTAACCTCCCTTTCAGACAATTTGCATTATTTTGCTCCTCTTATAACTCTCCGGAATTGATGAAATTAGCAGGCAATGGAAAGGTAAAGGCAAGTAAATAACGTTTAGCGGCATAGCTATTCTCTTTTGAGCCATTGCGCAGGACTGAACCCGGCACTGAATTAAAATTAGCACCCCATCATCCACCTGGTACTCGGTTCATACATAATCCTGAACCGTAGAACGATTCAACCGGACCATGGAAAAAGAAAATGTAAATGTTGCAAAATAGATTAGTACAAGAGGTGAGTATCAGCTGCGTAATCATGTATTGCTACAACATAATTGCCTCGCAAGGTTTTGGAGGAAACAAGTAGAGGACTTCTGCACCCTTAGGAGCGCTATGCTAGCTTCTCTCTCGTTTTTGGCTGGCTGTTCTTGAATCAACTGTACTCTCCATACAAGATTTCGCAACTCCTACAGGAAGTACGAGGTAGAAAAATATTCAGCATAAACATGGAACCCAAAATTTATTTTGACAATGTGAAAATAGGAGATGTCAACCATGCAAACTCTTGGCAATTGACAAATGCGAGTTTCAGCAATGGGCAATGTTTGCATGTGCACTGAAGAACGATTTAAACATGGTGAAGTTTGTCGTACCAGTTGGAGCGATGAATCAGCCCAACCAACTATAGAGTTGTGCAAATGTTACCTACATGCCATGCGTTACCGTGCGTGGAAAACCATCAAATGGTCTATGGCATCAAGAGCTGAATGTTAAACAAGTAGTTGATTCAGCAGCAACCCATGGATATTTTTTATACAGCTGACATGGAGTTGTTCAAGATGCTATAAATAGACTGCAGAGATTTGAATGCTCCAATATATAAAACTAAATGCTCAAACGGTAAGAGATATCTGTCAACTTACTTGCCGGTCAAAATCAATGGTGTGAATGGAGAAAACTTCATTGGCCATTTGAATGTCTTTACTGATTAAACCGTCAAACCACCTGCTTGCTATGCTTGAATACTCACGACACTCCTGGGAATTGAAAATTGAAAAGCAAGTCAACATTGAGAAACCTGAACAGATGCTAGAGAAGGAAGATGGACATTGTGTAGAACTAAAGTTTCATGCATGACCAATGGATCACATCACTAATGAACCACTTTCTCAATATACGTAAAATTTGGCATATTTTATGGGTGATAAAGATCTCATACCATCTCTGCCTAACAAAAAGTTGTTTATCACGTATTATATCTTTGGATAATTAAAAAAAGTTGTTCATTGTCTAAATCTGCGGTATCGACAGTAACCTATACAGCCAAGATTCAACCTTGCTGTGCACTTCTAAAAAGGTAGGAGTAGCCCTTGACAAAATTGGAAATGAGATATTAATGGCTCTATTATAGAATACAAGTTAAATGTTCTTGCTGAAGTTTTTTGTAGGAAAAACTGCTCCGCACTACTTTCTATGCAAAGTTAAACCAAAGTCTCTTTTCCACTAAAAAGTAGCAATTTGGTTACTAAGTAACTAATTTACACAATACATGTGAGACTTTCATTTCGAATTTTGGGCTTCATCCAAGACCCTTTTGGCCAGTATAGGGCAGAGCAAATGGATTCTGTTGCAGAAAGATTCATGTGAAGTCTGCTGACCAAAGTTGCACAGGGCAATTAGGGAAGACAAACATCGTGCAAGGTGGAGGAGGAAATGGATTGATACTGCTTTCACATCCAGTGTCATTTTAAAGAAAAACGGAGAACAAGATGAAAATACAGAAAAAGACAAAGAAAGTGATGCCGTTTCAAAGAAAGGGACACATGAATTTAAAGGCAAAGGTTACCTCCCACAAAGATTGCGTCTTCTGATAAACACTTTTTATGTAATTTTTTGTATTATATGAACTAGACCAGATTATTTGGCACATTAAATGTTTCAAATTTATTGTATCCTCTACGATATTGAAGAAAAATATTTCCTTTCTCCCTCCATGTACGTTCGTCACGTAGCATATCTGCTTTTCTGCAGACTCAAATCATTTAAATGTTATGTCATTAGCCTATTTATTATATGTGGCAATCATCACTTTTATTGCTAAGATATAGAAAAATTGCCGTGCACGCACGTATTATGTTGTATGGGCTAATGTATCTAATCCCTGTATAAGGTTTCCACGGCTTAGGACACCTGTAGAAATCAGCACCTCACAGTAAATACGAAGACAGGGATTCTAGTCTATGCTTAGATTTTTTAATAAAAACTAGAGCACTAAGTATCAAATCAAGTCGGTACAGGTAAAACCTTCTTCTCTAGGTGATTGGGAAGTCGACTCCTCACACATCCCATACATGTTGAACTTGTTTTCCGCTAAAAGGATGCAAATGAGACTTTATGTGGCAGCGGTAGGCAATGCAGATTTTTTTTCATCGACAAAGTTAAAACCAGGTACCTCCTCCTCTTGTTCTTGCTCGAATCTTCTACTCCTTCATCATCATCTTCGCCAAACCACACCTCAGATACAGATAAAGCTCGCAGCCTACTGTGGTCACCATCTTTTGTAGCCTCAATTAAAGCATCCATTAACTCAGGTTCAACTTCTCGCAGCAACTTCCCTAACAAATATGATTCATTAAGGAAGTTTACATTGCATATTATGGATTCATGAGGCATCAATGAATCATTGAATCAACACCTCTTGTGTATATTTTGTAGAATAAAACTAAATAAAAATGCCTTAGCAAAAATAAATAAATAAATAAAACTGAAGAGAAAAAAAAGCCAAAGACACTTGTGTTACATCTGGAAATGAAAAAAAGAAGTTCAGCAATCAAAATTTCAAAATTTTCGCACAGCTTGAGCATTCATGTACGCCTCTCCCGAGCACATCATAAGCAGTTACTTATCATTCATCAAGGTATGCTCAAGGAACTATGCTGCAATTAGTACAAGCTGACATACTCAAACACAATCTAAAGGTGGGGGAGGAAGGGGGCAGTTAAAAAAGAGTTTCTTATCTTAAGAACTATTCTTTTAGGCAAGAAGTCATCGTGCAATAGCCAAGCATAGCAAAGAAGATACCAGGTGGACCGGATGTTCGCTTTCCTTCTCGAACATCCGGTCCCAGTCTCTGCGACAAATCGACAAACATCTCAACGCCATTAACAAGTAACAACTCAGACCAAAAGCCTTGCGAGAACCAGCCACGCATTGCAGAAGCATCGCCTTCGCTAGCATCTGAGCGTCCAAGGCCGCTTGACTCCAGAGAAGCCACTCTGCAATTCCCCTTTTAAAAGAAAGGATAATGAATCTACAGTGCTGCATTATCGACATCATTATATCCACGAGGCCCGTGAAAGCTCAAAATCACGCCGCCTCCAAGACACATCTTTTTTTCCCAGTAGTATCTGAGGATGCCCTTGACTTGGGAATGGGAAAAGGAAGCACGCTCCATGGCCCAGGGGACGTCGCGGCCGAGCCTCGCGCTGTTGGAACCAAAACGATTTGGAACCAATTTTAGGGTATGCGACCCTTTGCTATTCAAATTAATTGTAGAGTGCGCAGCTTATAAAATATGCGGAAGCATTAAAATACTCAAATCAAACTAGCTGATACAAATACACACTCAAACAAATTAATACAAAGATACACTCGCCTATTCTATTTTTCTTCCCTTCTCGATCACGGAGGGATAACACTGCTCATAATGTAGCTGCGAGGCTGCGAGTGCCTCTCTCTCTAAAGTTCACCGTTGCACCCGGTGACTTCCCACGTTCCGAAGCTCTCACTGCTGGAGGCTTTCCTGAAGCTCACCTCGTACCTAGTGGCTTCCTCTCTGACCTGAGGTTCTCCGCCTGCGTGTGGCGTGAGGCCCTCTCCTTGGCCTGTTAACTTGAGGCTCTCTCCTAGCCTCTCCGCTCTTCCCTGTGGTGGCTTGAGGCTATTAAGCCTCTCTTTCACCTTGAGGCCTTTTAGCCTTGTTGACCTGAGGCTGCGGTGCCTCTATGTGAGGCCTTTCGGCCTGAGCTCAACTGCTTCACGTACTGCCATATTTATAAGAGTTCCACCGCCTGGATTCTGCCGCCTAGACATCAACATGCAAGACAACTCATTTTCTTCTTCATCAAGAGTACTTGCTGCCCACGTACTCTTGATCCTTCTTTCTTCATGGTTAAGCAGCCATTGTTGACTTTCATTCAAGATTTCCCATGCACAAATTTCCCATGCACGTAGACTTCTCTAGTTTGTTCTCCTTCAGCCGCTATTCTTCACTTTCTTCAAGTTTCTCTTCTTCACTAAGTATTCTTCATGCTTTTGGCTTCTTATTATTTTAATGTGTGCCCCTTCATTCCTTCACGTTCAAGTCTACGAAGTTGAAGCTTGCTTTTCTGCTTCTTATTATTATAATGTGTGCCCCTTCCTTTTTTAATCAGCTTGTGGCTTCTTCAAGATTATTCTTCTTTGGCGGTTTAAGTGTTGCGCTGCAGCACACTTCTCTTTGGCGGTTTATTATCATATTAGGTGTTGTATTCCAACACGCGCTCCCTCTGGTTGAGGCTGTTCTCGGCGTTGGAGTCAGAGTCGGAGTCGCTGCCGTCATCTTCTAGGGGGATCATACGGTGGCGGGCGATTGGGGAATCTGAGCCCGTGCGTCCCGTGATGGACGTCGCGGAGTGCCGAAGGGACCACACCATCTGGAACAGACAACGGTGAACGCGCGACGTTGTTCCAAAGGGCGAAAGAGATATCTGCAGTGGATAATGGCTCTTGCTTCATTTTCGTTCTTTTTGGCTCTTTTTTTTTTTTTTCTAAGCTATGTGCTTGACAAATTTCATTATTCATCTTTTCAATTCAACTCATACACCATTACACCAAGATACAAAAGGAGAAGACATTAAAAACAAGCCTCGATAAGGGAAATGACATTTGATGCCGATTAGATGACATCTTTATTCAGTAAGCCTACATTACACGGTTTTTAAGAGGCAACTTCTTAACAATTTCACTGTTCATAAAACTTGATGGCCCTCCGCTTTGGCTTCTCCTCCACTGCACTGCACTTTTCTCCAGCATTCTCACACCTTGCGCAAGCCATTTGGGCCCATCCCATTTCAATTGCAATGTATGCTACAAAAATCCCAATGACAATTCTAGATGCATAACATATCCACACTATTTTCTGTTTGAACCAACTCTCATGCCCTTCACGGTCTAGAGTCGATGAGGACGATGATGGAGGAGGTTGAGCATCGCCAAAGCATGCTTTTGACAATGGAATTCCACATAAGCCTGGATTCCCACTAAACGAGCCATTTGAAAATGTGCTCAATAGTTTGTCTTGAGAAATTCGATCAGTCAGTTGATTCTTCAAAAGGTTTAAGTACCCAAGAGATGTCAAATCTCCCAATGCTCCAAGAATTCTCCCACTAAGCATGTTCAAAGATAGATCAAGCCATCCAAGATTAGTCAAGTTTCCTAATGTCGTTGCTTCGGCGTCACCTGCAATGCTTGGCCTGATGACATCACTATTCAACCCCCGATGCCATCCCTACATTAAGCTGATCCGTACTGCTACTTGTCGTTGCCGCCCCTTTCGTGTCTCAGCTCGAGCATGCCCTTAGCTGCGACCAACAAGCCTGGCCTGACACTACCGTTGTGCAACCACCAGCAATGAAACCTACTCACGTCAATCCCTTCACCACCCACACCCATAACCTTCGTCAACCCGCCACCGATCCGGCTGAGAAAATTCGGACCAACTGAGCTATTGGCTGCGCCACTGCAATCGAGAGGTTTGGGCTAGCCGTTGTTGCCCACCGCGGTTGTCTTCATCAAGGCTCGCGGCAAAGGAGTTGATGGGGCTACGAACCGAGTCGGGAATGGGTCATATTCAAGTAGGGTTTCACCTGTTCAGGTCGGCTGGGTTCGGTTGTGTAAGGGCTTGTTTCGCATGGGCTTTGCAAAGTTGTGGGCTTATTTTTTTTTATTTAAATTACGGGCTTAGAATTTTTTTTTTTTTAAGAAAAGAGAGGAAACTCTGGTTGGGCCGCGCTTCAATAGTCTGGGTCGGTCCCAACTCGGGAATCCGACCTAGATCCGTTTATATATAGTATAGTATAATATTATTTTAATAATAAAAATAAGAAAATTTAAAATAATAATAATAATTTATTTTTAAAAAATCAGAAAAATACAAAAATATTTTACATTTTTTCAAAAATCAGAAAAAGTCAAAAATGATTTACTTTAAAAAAATTCAGAAAAAGCATAAAGATGTTTTTTTTTTTTTTCCACACATATATGAAAAAATCCTTGAAAATCCAAAAAACCTTGATGTTTAAACAAAATTAGGTACTGGAAAGACATTAGTGATTAAATGTAATCAAATCTTCGATCCTAGTTTTCTCGATTACACATTAGTAAAATATTTTTCTCAATATTTTTCTTGGATTCTAATCAATCCACCCCAAATCAATTAATGATGACTCCTATTTAAAATTAACTTGTAATAAGTCATGAATTGGTGGGCTTGGGAGAGTCCACGTTAAGTCTAAACACTTAGCGAGCCATTAGCCTCCATTCGCGCCTACATGTAAGAGGGCGTCGAAAAAGGAGGTTGCGACATCCGCTGGTCGCCGCTCATCCCACCGTTGGACGCCGCTCGCCTCGTCCCTCTGCTAGTCGCCGCTCGCCTCGTCCTGCTGCTGGTTGCCGCTTGTCTCATCCCTCCAGTGGTCGCCGCTTGTCCCGCCACTGGTCGCCGCTCCCCTCGTCCCTCTACGGGTCGCCGCTTGCCTCGTCCCTTCGCTGGTCACCACTCATCCGGCCACTGGTCGTTGCTTGTCTCACCGCTGGACGTCGCTCGCCCCCCGACAACGCCCTTTGATGACAACACCCAGCCCTTACCTCCCTCAACGCTGCTTGCACCCCGCTCGCCCTGCCACTGGACGACGCTCCTCCCCTTTGGACTTCGCCCTTACCAACCGGGGTAATCTATTCCTTCTTGTTCTCTTCTTTCATTGGAAAGGGTTGTCATGATGGTTGTTTCTATACTTCTACTGATGCAAGTTTATCTGTTCTTTTAGCTCTGATTTCAAATCGATGGTTTTGTACTAAATTCGTTTCTGATTTGGATTTTGTCAATTGTTTAAACGAAGGATTCGGTTGTCGTTCGAAATTGAAGACCCAATTTGCTCGAGTTTTCTAGGTTTTTTTCGTGAAGTGCCCTGCCTTCTAGATAATTGATTATCGTAGTCCAGGACATTCTCTGAGATTTCCCCTTTCTTGCAAAAGTTTAGTTCGTTTGAGCATCTAAATGTCGAGGCAGAAGCTTATGTTGGGAGCCGAGCTCTACCCACAATATTCAATTTCACTGTTAACATAGTTGAGGTAATTTAACATTCGATTCATAACATATCTACATTTTTTAGGATTCTGCTCAAATTGATTGAAGCTCGTCTCATGTTAATCAATGCCAACAGGGGTTTCTCAACTGTTTTCACATCCTTCCCAGTAGAAAGAAACCATCTTCAACGATGTCAACGGAATCATCAAGCCTTGTAGGTATGAAGAGAGACAGATTTTTATCAGCATACACTGCTCAAGCAATGATCAAATCTGGGATCATTGGTTTCTTTCTTCTTCTTCTTGTTTTTTTTTTTTTTTTTGGGATGGTTTGTGCAGGGCAAGAGTTTTCTGAATTTTCATCACCATTTTGCAGCTGTGTCTTCAATCTCTGCTGGAAATGATGACAACGTTGGAAGAATAATAGCTGACGCTATAGAAAGCATTGGACTTGATGGAGTAATCTCTATGGAGTCATCTTCATCTTTGGAAACCGTTGTTCTAGTCGAAGAGGGAATGACGAAAATAAGATCTATATGTCTCTAATATGTGGAAGAACTCATTTTCTATGCAAGGACATGAAGCCCTTTCAGGAATCTATTGAAAAAGCAATTATTGTTCTCCGTTCTTCTTCTGTTAGATTTTGTTCCCGTAATTTAAGAATTCACCGGTCCAACATACTTAGGATCCATATGATGTTCTAGTCAAGCAACTTGATGGCAGTCATTTCCCATTCTTCATTACTTCTGCATACAGATGCTAATCTTCGTGGTCATTGTTTGATGTACTAAAAAGTTGTATCGTTTGTCACTGAGCTAAGGTTTGAAGCTTCAGGGTATTGTCAGGAATCTTGTATCCTCCATTCTAATCCATTTGCTTTTGTTCTGGACGTGTAGGTGATACACAGAGATTTTAAGTCATCGAATGTATTACTGGAGGAGGACTTCAAACCAAAGCTTTCAAACTTTGGGCTTCCACGGGAAGGGCCAACAGCTGACCGTACTCATGTTTCAACTGCTGTAAGTTACACTTAAACTCATTCTTGATCCCCTGTAGCCAATTATTTAGGGGCAATAAGTGTTCTTCTATAGAAGACTTGGTAACATTTGTTGAGCTAAAAGTTTTCATGCTGCTCATATCCTTTTGCTCAATAAGGAAAGTAACTTGACAATCTTTTCCAATTTGAAGATCTATCCATAGGACCGGAAAAAGGTGTTTGGCTTTGGTGAAATGACCAATAGCTTGTCTCAATTCTCAGCAGAATTTTTTCTCAAAATTCAGTGCATGGCCTATCGTAAATCATGCTTTTTTAATGTGAAGAAAACCTTGCAACAGGAACAAATGGATTTTACATGTTCATTGCTTATGGTAACTTTCTCCTTGACCAGGTGGTAGGAACACATGGATATGCTGCTCTTGATTACATTCAAAATCATCAACTTTGTGGTAGGAACACATGAATTCTGCTCCCAATGAACTATTTTTTGGCAATTTATGGACATAGAAGCTTTGGTTTGTCTCTTTCCTTCTTCGTTATAGTTCAAATCTGAAAAAGAAAAAAAAAAAAAAAAAAAAAAACCTGTTGAAACCCAAGGCAGGCTAAGCCTCGTCGCGTAGGTTACAGGTTCTGGTTACGGCGGGTAGGTTAGGGTTAGAAAATGAGGAGCCATGTGCCGATGGTAGGTTTAGGTTTTAGACGGGCCGAAGGAAGGGAACCGAACCGAACCGTTCACCCCTAACTAAAAGCCTACAAAGTCTCCTATAGATACCATAACCAGCCACCTGTCTCACTGAGCAAAGCACGCAAAAGCATTATTACAATTCTCTTCTCTTGTGACCCCACAAGCAACAAACCACATCCAAACTTGGCAACCCTAGTAACCATCTTTGTAGCTCTCTTGGTGATGTCTCATGCCGCCTCGGCCCACCGGACCATACTAACCATAGTTGAGATCGATGATGACAGAGAGGAGCAGAAGTGGGAGCTACCACGAGCAACTTTCGATGCAAGGCCTTGAGCAATGTGAGTATGAACACAAAAAGTATTGAATTAGAGACGAGATCATTTAAGGTTTTCATTTTTCTGGTTTTTTTTTCCTATAAAACATTTCTCTTCTGTAGCTTGGAAATAAATAAAAAGGCAATCAAAAAATAATTTTTTTGCTAAATAA
Source organism: Eucalyptus marginata (assembly GCA_014182565.1). Lineage (NCBI taxonomy): Eukaryota > Viridiplantae > Streptophyta > Magnoliopsida > Myrtales > Myrtaceae > Eucalyptus > Eucalyptus marginata. The sequence continues at coordinate 8,047,898 of CM024590.1, forward strand.
ATAAAAATTCAAAATTAAAAATATAGCAAAAATACAAATAAGAACAATAATAAAAGAGCACGAAAATGTAAATAAAAGGGCCATGAAAATCCAAAAAAAAAAATAATGAAAAAGAAAAGGAGTTTCCAAAAATAAAAGGGCATGGATTGAGTTCATAAGTTAAGCCCATTTCACACAATTCAAATTTCAGCCCAAACAAAATTAAGCCATGATCTATTTTTACATATACACGATGCCAAAGTCTTCTCTACTTGTCTTGAAAGTTATGCCTATGGTGGCATTTTTTTCAAAGACACGCGTGGCTCTACCGTCTGATAGACCAATTTGGGTAACCCTTTATGAACAGGATAGTCACTTATGATTTTTTTCGAGTAAAATAACTTTGAATTTTGCAGATAATTTGAATCTCTAATATTTTTTAAGTTTAATTGAAGTGCTTGCGAATATCTTTGAATTTATTATTCAACTTTCTTCTGAATTTATGAAAATTGTTGCTCATGCTTTGATCAGACAGTTGTTCTAACGGGAACTCGCCAAGGTATGTTTTTTGGAAAAACGCCGTGCAACATGACTATCCCGAACAAAACAAGAGGCCCGTCACTTTTGTCATTTTAAAGAGAATTGTTTCATCTAATCTCGCCATGTTTCAGTTGATTCCTGTAAGCAGATTCAGACCTGTTTTTATTCTCTCATCTAATACGACATGTGCGGATGATGAGGACTTGCTTTCTAGATGTCTCTTCTAAGAACGATCCATGTATTCCTTAGCAACCACTGTGTATCACGACCTTCCCGGAGGAAGTTAATGGATTACTAAGCACACTGCTTAGCATGGACTCTCCCAAGTCCCACCAATCACAACTTGGTACTCAAATTATCTTCCCTATTGGAGCCGCCACTAATCGATTTTGGTTCGATTAGACACCCACAAACCAAAAATTCATGGGTACAAAGACTTTGTATCTTTTCTCTTTATTTTGAAAATGTTTTGCATGTAATCTTTGCCGCTTTTTATACTATGCCACTAATACGTAAGATATGACCACGTGAGTGCGTAAACAATGAGATAACATCTGATAATCAAAAACATGAATAGATTGTAGAAAGGAATTCAAAAATTTGAACGTACCCAACAAAGAAATATATTATTATTCATCATCAAAAGTTACGACATTTGTGATTAAAAAAAATGCAGATGGAATGCATGATTTTGCATGAAATTCTCTAACTAATTAACATGCAGTCTATTGTATTTCTTTTCATTTTGTATTATCATGCCTAATTTAACAAAAACAAAGATAAGTCCTAGAGTCTTATATTTATTGAAAATTTTCGTCCTGATTTGTCGTGTCTTACTCGTCAGCAATTGCTTTCGCAATGCTCTCTCTTTCTCTCTCTCTCTCTCTCTTCATGGTGTCACATGGGTCACCCCGTCCGGAAGCATCATGACAATCTCTGGTCGCTATCAGAGAGTGACATCCTGTACCATCAACCTCATAAGTGCTGTTGGGGAACGTAGAAGCTATTTTGACCCCTGCATTTAATATTTGCTATGAGAACCCTCTTTCCTTGAATAGAATTTACAAAATTGTTTGTTTTAACTTTTAAATAATAATTTAATATTTTTTCAATTTTTTTATTCTTATTTTTCCCTTTTTCCCTCCACCCTATCGCCTGGTCCTCATTTATGGCCATCGGAGTTGCCGGCCTCAAGCAACCTTGGTGATGACCGCGGTGAAGATGTTCCCAAGGAAGTTCGATTTGGCCGAAGAAGAGCAAAAGCGAAAGATAGTTCTGCATTACTGACTTTTGGAAGACTAGAAGATTACATTGAGAGGGTGACGGGTAGCGAGTCAAATTTGGCGACATCAATCTCCGATGGCGGCTGATGTTGATGAACAGCGCAGAGAGAAATAAAAGGCTTTCTACGCATGCGACTCATCTCAAAAGATTCCACTCTTGATTAAAGATCTTAAAGGGAAGGAACAAAGCAAGGAAGATCCGTAAGCGACACCACAGCGACTGTCGATTGTCGCAACGATGGAAAAATGCGAATGCCATTAGCGAAGTTCCGCCTTTCTTGCAACTGCTGCGTCGCTGTCATCATGATAAAAATGACGTTATATCGTTTGATGGTGATAATTCTTTTTTATTTTTTACTTTTTGGATTATTATTATGGGAAATGGATGTGGAATGTTAGCGGACACAAACTCCTCCTCCTCCACCGCGATCTCCTTCTTCTCTGATATTTTCCCATGCTTTCTCGCTCTCTTTCCCTTTTCCTCTCTTTCCTTTTTTTTTAACTTCTTAATAATAATTTAATATTTTTTCAATTTTTGTATTTCTTATTTTTCCCTTTTTCCCTCCACCTATTGCCTGGCCCTCGTTTATGGCCGACAGAGTGTCACCCCCCGAACCTCGAGCGCGCGCACAACCCTCGGTGGTCGATAGAATTTCGCGACGTTCCCAGGACTCGTCGCCGACCCTTTTTATTTTATTTTATTGCACATGCGGAAGCAAATTAACTAATCCCCTGACAACAACATACATGGGATAGAAAAGCAGGACAACCAGTTTCGAATCAAATACACTTTTATAAACACTTCAAGCATATATAAGGTCTGCATGTCATAAAGAACCATCGAGCCACCTATCTTTCCCGACCCTTTCAAGCTCCCGGCTCTTCACATTAGGGACCGAAAATGGTTATTCAATAACCAGTGAGATATAAATCTCGGCGAGTTCCACCCCTAAGCCCCGGTTAGTACACCAACTCAACTCAGGGTATCTATCCAGAACAACCCCACCACAAGCAACAACCGACAATTGATTCGCATACAACCTTACCTGGTATGCCATACCCTGCACGTTATAATTCAACACGATACACGCAATGCACATGGCCATTAGATGATACATTTCATCAATCATATACAAGTCGCATCACAAGCGATCTCACCTAGCCATTGCCACACCCTGCACGTTATCGATTCATGCGTGCGTGCCATAAACAATGTGCTTAACTCCCGCATGACTCGAAATCACGGATGCCATGATTCTCATGCATTCTTGCACATTATCACAGTTCATAAACACAATGCATATACTCAATGCATACAACAATTGAAACGCCTTACTCATCTCAGTCAATCACAGGGGTCCTGATTATAAGACCAAATCATTATGATACGTCCCATTCTGTGCCACACAATTTCGTCCCATAATCAGGTGCATCAATAACACTCAGCATGCGTTCCAATTGTTAATTACTGCCACACATGAGCATAGCCTACTCGCAGTTCGGCTATCTACTGGCGTTTAGCCAGGCATCGTCTCCCTCCATGGAGCACGGCTTCATCACTACGTCGACGGCATTCCCGAAGGAGCATCGTCTCCCCTCTTGGAGCACGGCTTCGTCACTACGTCAACGGCATTCCCGAAGGAGCATCGGTCTAGTCGGCCCAGCCTCTACTACGACCGGCATCCATTGCGCGGGCATCCCATATAGGGGCACGTCTAGCTCAACAGCTCAGGACGGTTCCTCATTAGCCAACACACGACAATTCATTATCGGCCCAGGATACTTTGCATTTCACTCAAATGCCTCGATTAAAATAGTAATCCCGGCCTCTTTTCTTCGTATTAAAAACATCCGCGAAAGTAGTCGTGCGTGGGTACACGTCAATTCGAACCAGAAAACTGATACTTTCCTTTTTCAAACCCCATTGTTTGATATAATACTTAAAATCCATTTTCGGTGTCCAAACCCGACACCCGGGATTTTCTAAATAAAATCCAATTTTTCCAATCACCACACAATTGCACAAATCATCATTTAATTTCATGCAGATGTTTATACAATAACACATCCAATCACTTCATAGGATTAAACCCACATAAAATTAGACACTTTTCGTTCTCGGGTGAACAGTGTTTTGTGAACAGTAACTCGTGAACAGTAATTCGTGAACAGTAAATCGTGAACAATGTCGAGTGAACAGTAAATTTCCAGAATTTAATAAATGATAAATTAAACTCAGAAATCATTAAAATCTTTAATTAAAGCAATCAAACAATTAATTAAGCAAAACAAGCTTAATTAAACACATAAGCACAATTAAGCAAAATAAAGCAAGATTAAGCTAAACTAATCTAATCCATCCATCTAACCACCTATCTTAGGGCTAATACAACTTAATTAAATCACATAAACTAGAATTAAATCTAACTAAACCAATCCTAAGCAAGTTTAGGCACTAATCGAAGGATTAGGAGCTAAACTCACCCGTTAAGCGGGTCGGAGGCACCGACACGGCGGCGACGATGGTGGCGACACTCCGGGACCTCTACCACGAAGATCCAAGGCGGTCCCAAGCTCAACACAGCAACCACAACCTCTGCTTCTCTCTGCAACTCTCAAAACTGACTGTCTCGGAGGAGAAACGGAGTTGAACGGCTTGGCCGGAGCTCCGGCGAAGGGGGTGGCCGACAACCGGTGGCACCAGGAGGTCTTGGGGGTCTTGCTGGAGGTTGGGATGGGCAGAGGAATGGCTGGAATGGAAGAAAACGGGCTGCAAAGTCGAAACAGTCCAGGCTGCGGGCGGACCGACGGACCGGCGACCGGCGGCTTGCGACGGCCGTACAGGACGGACGGCGGCTCCGTTCGGGACGAAATTGGGTTCGTTGGAACGGTCTGTCTCTCCCGGTCACGGTGATAGGTGGCTCGTTCTTTGATTCAACCGGGAAGACAACGTTTGACTCGATTATTCACCGAAGGGTCAGCTGGAGCAGAACAGGGCCAGACGGACTAGCGACCGGTGGCTTCGCGCCGCCGTACGGGATGGTCGGAGAGTTTTTCCGGCGAGTGGCTGGGTTCGTTGGGACGGGCTGGGTGTGTTCTTCACGGTGATGGGTGGCACGAGAGTTGATTCGTCCGGGAAGGTAACGTTTAAGTCGGATCTTTGTAAGAAGGTCCGCTGGAACAGAAACTGGAGAAGAGGAAAATGAGGAGAGAGAGAGCTTCGTCGAATTGGGGACGAAGGAGGGGAGAGAGAGAGAGTGAAGTGAGGGATGTCAAGGCCTCATCAATGCTTGCCCAACTCCCCATGCAAGTCCCCTCACCTTCTCTCTCTTCCTTTGCCCTTATCCACTTGCTTTTAGGGGCAATTTGGTCATTTCCACCTTGCACAAATTACCAATCTGACCTTGGGCTGAAATTGGTGGATGGGCCTAGAAAATGGGCTTGGCCATGAATAGGAGTGGGCTTGATTGGGCTCAAAGTTGGACCATGGGCTTTGAAAGATGAATAGTTGGTTTGGGCCCAATGGGCTCATTTGCTTGACTTAGGCCCATTTGGTGGGTTGTCTAACTTGGGCCTACGGCCCACACCGGCTTGGCCCGGCCCACATCCTCACGGGCTTACTTTCTCGGTCCGAAAATCCCTTTTCCAATTGCTTTCGGCTTCACCGGCTCGTCGATTATTGAAGTTAGCCTTCATCTAATGTCTGTCCCGGACATTCCCGATAATTCGAAGCCCAATCTTTAGTTCTCATGCCATGTAAATTTCGCTCAATGCCATTTTGGGTATAACTCAGACTGACGGGCGACTCCGAGGATTCCCGCATAATCGACTCGTGTCAAATCACGTTCAAGACATCTCGACGCATGGACGTCCTTGACTACATGAAATTACGGAGGATAGATTCTTATTTCAAAGTACACGATTACTGAGGATCGACATAGGGTCGTTCGTGGATCCAATAACAGTAAACGGAATCACCCGTCGTTCCATTATGTTCTGTCCACGAATCGACTTTTAGTCGTCCTTGAAATCGGCCTGCCTATCTACAGGATCTTCCTCATGCAAGTCTCATGGTCAAGTCGTTTTCCCAGGTCGAGTCATTTAGTCGTATGAATTTTGTCCTCAATAGCCTTTCCCTTCAAGGTCAGTATCTCAGGAGTGATCAATTCCGAGTGAGATCAACCAACAATGCATTGACGAAATTCACATCCATTCATTCCCCAAAGGGCTCGAATTTCAGGATGTCACACAGAGTTGCCGGCCTCGGGCGACCTCATTGACGACCACAGCTGAAGATGTTCTTGAGGAAGTTCGATTTGGCCGGAGAAGAGCAAAAGTCAAAGATCATTCTGCATTACTGACTAAAAGATCACATTAAGAGGGCGGGAGGGGCAGAGAGAGAAAGAAACACGGACAAGATAGATAGAGAGACCGGGACAGAGAAAGGCATGGGCATTAAATGAGAAGATAAATTATACTCCGGGAAAGCGGATGATCAGCTCGCCTCCCTCAATGACAAATCCTGCCCGTCAAAGGTGCAATGTTATCCCCGTCCTCATTCCCCGCCCAACGTGAGCGGCAATCTTTATCCGGTCAAGATTTCCTCGGTTGACGAAGAAATCCGACAGCATTTCAATCAACATTTTTGTGTGGTGAGTCGAACATTTCCAAGCTTGATGATGTTCAAAATCTCGTTAAGCTGCCCTAGTGTTACGTATTGGGCTATGCAATATTGTTCGCATTCCTGAAGACTGAAGATCACAACAAAAAAAATAAAATAAATATATATATGAGCCTAAAATAAAATCATTTCCAAAAAAGAGTTTTGATGCTCACCTTAAAGCTATCGAAAATTGATATTTATGGAATTCTTTATTGGCAGTTGGGTATGTGAGCCACCTCTGAGAAAGAACAGAAACATTGTCCATGGCGGAGGAGAAGAAAGACTGTGCAGAAACTGTGCAGAATAGACTATGGAGAAGATGGGGAGAAGATATGGAGATGAGATGTGCAAGGGGCACATATATATACATGGTTGGCGCAAGAGGTGGGACAATTTACGTCGCCATCTCAATTAAAGGGAATGGATCATGTTTTGTGGGATAGAGCTGGCAAATGGGTTATAAACCCATATTATGAGCAAGTTCCAGGTGCTGAACCTACCAACTCACCCACCCACTCATTCTAGAATTGTTGGAATCTATGTTATGAAATTGGAACAAGATGGTTTACTTTTATAAAAAATAAGGAACTTGTACCCGAGGATAGGTTCTACGTTCCAAAAAATGAGTGGGTGGGTGAGTTGGTAGGTTCAGCACCCCGAACTTGCTCATAATATGGGTTTATAACACATTTGCCAGCTCTATCCCACCAAACATGATCCGTTCCCTTTAATTGAGATGGCGATGTAAATTGTCCCACCTCTTGCGCCAGCCATGTATATATATGTGCCCCTTGCACATCTCGTCTCCACGTCTTCTCCCCATCTTCTCCACAGTCTCTTCTGCACAGTTTCTGCACAGTCTTTCATCTCCTTCGCCATGGACAATGTTTCTATTCTTTCTCAGAGGTGGCTCACATACACGACTGCCAATAAAGAATTCCATAAATATCCATTTTCGACAACTTTAAGGTGAGCATCAAAACTCTTTTCTGGAAATGATTTTATTTTAGGCTCATATATATATTTTTGTGATCTTCAGTCTTCAGGAACGCGAATAATATCGCATAGCCCAAAATGTAACAATGGGGCAGCTTAACGAGATTCTGAACATCATCAAGCTTGGAAATGTTCAACTCACCACGCAAAAATGCTGATTGAAATGCTGCCAAATTTCTTTGTCAACCGAGGAAATCTTGACTGGATAAAGATTGCCACTCACGTTGGGCGGGGAATGAGGACGGGGATAACATCACACTTTCGATGGGCTAGATTTGTCATCGAGGGAGGCGAGCTGATCATCTGCTTTCCCGAAGCATAATTTATCTTCTCGTTTAATGCCCATGTCTCTCTCTGTCCCGGTCTCTCTAACTGTCTGTATTTCTTTCTCTCTCTGCCCCTCTCGCCCTCTCAATGTGATCTTTTAGTCAGTAATGCAAAATGATCTTTCACTTTTGCTCTTCTCCGGCCAAATCGAACTTCCTCAAGAACTTGCTCATAATATGGGTTTATAACCCATTTGCCAGCTCTATCCCACCAAACATGATCCGATCCCTTTAATTGAGATGGCGACGTAAATTGTCCCACCTCTTGCGCTAGCCATGTATATATATGTGCCCCTTGCACATCTCGTCTCCACGTCTTCTCCCCATCTTCTCCACAGTTTCTGCACAGTCTTTCTTCTCCTCCGCCATGGACAATGTTTCCGTTCTTTCTCAGAGGTGGCTCACATACACGACTGCTAATAAAGAATTCCATAAATATCAATTTTCGACAGCTTTAAGGTGAGCATCAAAACTCTTTTCTGAAAATGATTTTATTTTAGGCTCACATATATATATATTTATATATTTATTTATTTATTTATTTATTTATTTATTTATTTTTTGTTGTGATCTTCAGTCTTCAGGAACGCGAACTGGGATGCGCTTGAAAGCATTACCCTTTTTTATCATTTAATATTTGTCGTGGGACAGTAATAATTCTCTCTTGTGCGTGTAAGTCACTTAGCAAAAGACAACAACTGTTTGAAGAATTTTGTTAACAAGTGACCTAACACCCAAATAAAGAGTAATTATCATTTCCAACGCACTGCCTCTCTCGTGTTAGATGCAATCAGTTCATTGGAAATGAGCATTATTAAGTATGACTAATGAGTGCTTGGAGGAACTTGTTAATAAAATCCTTTTTTGAGCTAGGTTTTGTTTTGTGCTGGAACCAAGTGCAACATCAGCAATGATTAATTGAATGAAGTAATTGAATCATCCATTTGTAGGATGTATGTCATTTTCTTCAAGGATAAACGAGCACCTTAGGACTTGTGTCGATATCTTAGGTCCTGATATAAAGACTGAATCAGTGTACCCGCTTTGAGGTTCACAAGGGGGTACAATAATGCAGTATATCCCTGCTGTTGTTGTCTGAATATCTGTCATGATAAGGCCCGATAGTTTCGTTGCCTATTTCAAGTAACTTATGTGGATGACTATAGCTTAAGCTTCGATCTAAAATCAATATCCAAGAGTTTTACTCCATGAGAGAATAAACAGAGATCCAGTCGAGGGAAGCTTACCTGCGATCGAGGTATCTGGGTTGAATCCCAGATCCTTGACATGTGGTGCAAGTCAAAGAGCCAGCACCGTCGCAATTGATACAGCGCGACACTTCCTTCTCGTCCCCTCCAAGTTCCACAGTCACAGAGCCGGTGCCCATGCAGAATCTGCACCTTTCTGTTGACCAAAGTTGCACGGGGCAATTAGGGAAGACAAACATCGTGCAAGGTGGAGGAGGAAATGGATTGATACTGCTTTCACATCCAGTGTCATTTTAAAGAAAAAACGGAGAACAAGATGAAAATGCAGAAAAAGACAAAGAAAGTGAAGCCATTTCAAAGAAAGGGACACATGAATTTAAAGGCAAAGGTGAGCTCCCACAAAGATTGCGTCTTCTGATAAACACCTTTTTTTAGAAAATTTTATGTAAGTTTTTGTATTATATGAACAAGACCAAATTATTTGGCACATTAAATGTTTCAAATTTATCGCATCCTCTACGATATTGAAAAGGTAAGGTAATTATTCATTTCAATAATATCTATGAATGTGTAATCCTAAGTGATGATAGTATTTTACAGAAGAAAAAATATTTCCTTTCTCCCTCCATGTACGTTCCCCGCGTAGCATATATGCTTTTCTGCAGACTCAAATCATTTAAATGTTATGTCATTAACCTATTAATTATATGTGGCAATCATCACTTTTATTGCTAGGATATAGAAAAATTGTCGTGCACACACGTATTATGTTGTATGGGCTAATGTATCTAATCCCACGTATAAGGTTTCCGTGGCTTAGGACATCCGTAGAAATCAGCACCTCTCAATAAATACGAAGCCAGGGATTCTAGTCTATGCTTAGATTTGTTAATAAAAACTAGGGCACTAAGTATCAAATCAAGTAAGTACAGGTAAAACTTTCTTCTCTAGGTGATTGGGAAGTCGACTCCTCACACGTCCCAGACATGTTGAACTTGTTTTCCTCTAAGAGGATGCAAATGAAACTTTATGTGGCAGCAGTAGGCAATGCAGATTTTTTTTCAGTGACAAAGTTAAAACCAGGTACCTCCTCCTCTTGTTCTTGCTCGAAATCTTCTTCTCCTTCATCATCATCTTTGCCAAACCACACCTCGGATACAGATAAAGCTCGCAGCCTACTGTACTATGGTCACCATCTTTTGTAGCCTCAATTAAAGCATCCATTCATTCGGGTTCAACTTCTCGCAGCAACTTCCCTAACAAATATGATTCATTAAGGAAGTTTACATTGCATATTATGGATTCATGAGGCATCAATGAATCATTGAATCAACACCTCTTGTGCATATTTTGTAGAATAAAACTAAATAAAAATGCCTTAGCAAAAATAAATAAATAAATAAAACTGAAGAGAAAAAAAAGCCAAAGACACTTGTGTTCCATCTGGAAATGAAAAAAAGAAGTTCAGCAAGCAAAATTTCAAAATTTTCGCACAGCTTGAGCATTCATGTACGCCTCTCCCGAGCACATCATAAGCAGTTACTTATCATTCATCAAGGTATGCTCAAAGAACTATACTGCAATTAGTACAAGCTGACATACTCAAACACAATCTAAAGGTGGGGGAGGAAGGGGGCAGTTAAAAAATAGCTTCTTATCTTAAGAACTATTCTTTTAGGCAAGAAGTCATCGTGCAATAGCCAAGCATAGCAAAGAAGATACCAGGTGGACCAGATGTTCGCTTTCCTTCTCGAACATCCGGTCCCAGTCTCTGCGACAAATCGACAAACATCTCAACGGCATTAACAAGTAACAACTCAGACCAAAAGCCTTACGAGAACCAGCCACGCATTGCAGAAGCATCGCCTTCGCTAGCATCTGAGCGTCCAAGGCCGCTTGACTCCAGAGAAGCCACTCTGCAATTCCCCTTTTAAAAGAAAGGATAATGAATCTACAGTGCTGCATTATCGACATCATTATATCCACGAAGCCCGTGAAAGCTCAAAATCACGCCGCCTCCAAGACACATCTTTTTTTCCCAGTAGTATTTGAGGATGCCCTTGATTTGGGAATGGGAAAAGGAAGCAGCTCCATGGCCCAGGGGACGTCGCGGCCGAGCCTCGCGCTCCCTCTAGTTGAGGCTGTTCTCGGAGTCGGAGTCGCTGCCGTCATCTTCTCGGGGGATCGTACGGTGGCGGACGATTGGGGAATCTGAGCCCGTGCGTCCCGTGATGGACGTCGCGGAGTGCCGAAGGGACCACACCGTCTGGAACAGAAAACAGTGAGCGCGCGACGTTGTTCCAAAGGGCGAAAGAGATATCTGCAGTGGATAATGGCTCTCACTTCATTTTCGTGTTTTTTGGCTCCCTTTTTTTTTGAAGCTGTGTGCTTGACAAATTTCATTATTTATCTTTTCAATTCAACTCATACACCATTACACCAAGATACAAAAGGAGAAGACATTAGAAACAAGCCTTCATAAGGGAAATGACATTTGATGCCAATTAGATGGCATCTTTATTTACTAAGACTACATTACACGGTTTAAAGAGACAACTTATCAATAATTTCACTGTCCATGAAACTTGATAGCCCTCCACTTTGGCTTCTCCATCCAATGGACTGCACTTCTCTCCAGCATTCTCACGCCTCGCGCGAGCCATTTGGGCCATCCCGTTTCAATTGCAATGTATGATACGGAAATCCCAATGACAATTCCAGATGCATGACCTATCACACTACTTTCTGTTTGAACCAACTCTCATGCCCTTCGCGGTCCAGAGTTGATGAGGACAATGGTGGAGGAGGTTGAGCATCGCCAAAGCATGCTTTTGACAATGGAGTTCCACATAAGCCTGGATTCCCACTAAACGAGTCGTTTGAGAACGTGCTCAATTGTTTGTCTTGAGGAATTCGACCCGTGAGTTGGTTCTTCGAGAGGTTTAAGCACCCAAGAGATGTCAAATCTCCCAATGCTCTAGGAATGCTCCCACTAAGCATGTTCGAAGATAGATCAAGCCATCCAAGATTAGTCAAGTTTCCTAAAGTCAAAGGGATAGAACTCGTAAGGTGGTTGTGAGAAAGGTTGAGCCCTATGAGATAGCAAAGATGGCCAAAAACTTCGGGAATGTCTCATTGGAAAAAGTTGTGTGATAAGTCAATGGTTGTGAAGATGGTCAAGATCTTCACTAGCTTTGTCTCTTTCCCTTTCATTATCACGGTCACGGTATTTTCATATGACGGCCCAAAGGAAGGGGAATATTGTGTCATGTACGATGGTCCATATTGCCCATCTTATGTATTCTTCATGCCTTCAAGGTTCATTATCAAGTTGGCTGATAAAGGACCGCAAAAGTTGTTGTTCAAGAGATCCAAAATGCGCAATTCTGTAAAGATGAGATTTCCCTTCGAAATGTTCAAAGGACTCTTCAAATTGTTGGACCTCAAAATGAGAACTTTCAGTTATGAAAGTTTTCCCAACCATGTCGGGAATGTATCCTCCATCTGATTGATACTGAGATCTAAAATTTCCAAATTTGTACAATTGACAAGGGATCGGGGCAACGTCCCTTCAAACCGATTTCGGCTCAAGTCAAGAGTCGTCAATCTATGTATCAAAGAAATTGTTTGTGGAATTGTGCCCTCAAGGCGATTCATTCCCAAGTTCAAAATCAAGAGAACGGTGCTAAAATTTGTTAAGCACCAAGGGAAGCTACCAATTAAGTTGTTGTTAGACAAGTCGATCATCTCGAGATTGGTGGTGTTGCATATCAAAGAAGGGATCTTTCCTGTTATAACATTATTTGCAATGGAGTAATACACTGTGAAGGGAGATAGAAGTGGACTTGGCCCTCCAAATTTATTGTTGGACAAATCTATTACGTGTAATGAAGTGTTGGAGAAAACCTTTGTGGGGCACCGTCCAATAAAATTGTTGTTGGAAATAAATAAATATCTAAGAGCAGGGAAAGAGAATTCGAAGGCAGTGAGGTTGATCCTACCATGAAATTTGTTGGATCACAAATCAAGGCGATACAGTTGCGGTGTTTTCAGCCAATGTGGGAATATATCATTAAACTCGTTGTGATTGAGAACTATTGTTAATAAGTTCACCCATTTGACTAGGGAGTGCAGTAATGGCCCTTGTAATTTATTGCTGGTCAAGTCCAAACTCTCAAGATTGGTTATATTACCAAAACTAGGGGGTATATTTCCTAAGAGACTATTGTTAGACAAATATAAACTCAAGAGTTGGGTTATATTACCAAAACATGGGGGCACAATCCTTGAGAGATTATTGTTGGACAAATATAATTCCAAGAGCGAACTCAACCGACAGATTGAAGCAAGCATCTTGGTGAAACCATTGTTCGTGGCATAAAAGAAACGAGTAGAAGGTGAAGGGATCAGGAGTGGTCCTTGTAATCTATTGCTACTCAAGTCTAGACGCATAAGATTGGTTATATTATCAAAACATGGGGGCACAATTCCGGAGAGATTATTGTTAGACAAATCTAGTTCTAAAAGTGAAGTTAACTGACAAATCAAAGAATGGATCTTAGTGAAACTATTGTTCATGGCTTAAAAGTAACGGGTAGAAAGTGAAAGGATTGGGAGTGGTCCTTGTAATTTACTGCTACTCAAGTCTAGACGCTCAAGATTGGTTATATTACCAAAACATAGGGGTACAATCCTTGAGAGATTATTGTTAGACAATTCTAGTACTAAGAGTGAACTTGACTAACAAATCGAAGAGGGATCTTAGTGAAACCATTGTTCATGGCATAAAAGTAACGAGTAGAAGGTGAAGGGATCGGAAGGGGTCCTTGGAGTGAGTTTTTCCGAAGGTTAATATATGAAAACCACTTCCAATGTAGTTGGTGTATACCTCCCTCTAGAAGGTTATAAGAAAGATCTAAATGTTCCAATGTATGATGGCTTATTCCCCAAAACCACCTCGGAATCTCTCCACTAATCCTATTGCAAGATAGGTCTAAGTGTGTTAATTTCTAATGAATTCAAGAAATAGGGGAACTTGGTCAAGTTGCAATTTGACAGCTCCAACACTTGAAGCTTTGGGAGAAGGAGGGAATTATTGGAATAGAGAGTGCCACGAATCGGATGTGAAGAAAGATGGAGACCGATGACGTTACCGGTGACATTGTCGCAAGTGACCTCGTCCCACGAGCAGCAATCTACACTCTTGTTCCATGATAGGCCCATTACGAAACCATAGGGGAAATATAACTGGTATGACCAATTTTCATCAAGGAAGAAGGAATTCTTAAAATTGAGTAAGGCATCGCGCTGGTCAGGCGGGCAAAGAGGGGAGGCAAAGGGAAGATGGGAATGTAAGGAAAAGAGGAAACAAAGGAGGCCAAGGAACCGGTGCCACTCCCATTTTGCAATTTAGCACGTGAGTGGTGAGTTTACTAGTGATGGAGAGTGCTTCAACTTATATAGCCTTTGTCAAGTGTTAAGTCATTGAAACAAGTCTTCTCTAAGGTTCCATTGGTGGGCTCACAACATGTGTCACTCGTTCTGAAAGCTTTGTTACTCGGCATACCAGTAAATTTCATGTGAGATTCAATTAGAATGATATCTCATTTTCTCGTGGTTAAGGAAGATCATATTTTCCGTCTAAGTTAGTTTAGTCATAGGTACACAAGCGTGTAAAATAAATATCCAGATAAAATGAATTTTTCTTTCTAGGCACATACACTTTAGACTGTTCGTTATTTTATATCAACCATGATGAAGATGGACAGAAAGAAACGTTAAAAGGAATTGCTCCGTGTGGAATTGAGTGTCAGTATGACATCTATCCAGTTGGTGGATTTTGTGGGTCTAAACTTTCTATGATAGAAGCGAAGACGCACCACTTAGACTGGTAATTATGGAAGTTTCACTCTTAAAGAATTACTCTGATTCTTTTCTTTTGTGCAATTCTAAGTTTTTCATTGTTGAACTTCAAGGTGCTTGGATATTATAACTCAAAAGATCATCCCAGAGAATCATCTTCAAAGGAATTGAAGCTCGATTTGGAAGCTGTGAGACCAGACCCTTTGGTTCCTCTCAAGAAGTATAGGTAAAAAGGCTTTGAACTCATTTCCTTTTAGTTATCACTTATCTGGGGACTGATATATGGTATGGCGACGGGCATAACAGTAAAAGCCTTTGTACACCTCATTTTGTGCATGTTTGTGGTTCTGTTTTACACTAGGTCAATTTACTTGGGATTTAATGAATTATAATATTTGTAGATAATTTTGTCCACCGTAATCTTTATGGAGTCCAGTTGTTGCATCTAGATACTTATAATGAGATTGAGTGGTGAAGTGCGCCCTTAACATGTATAATTCACTTTGCACAAATACTCTGCTTTGGACAAATGCTTCTCTGGTTTGTTTTGGTGGGAATTTTCCTTCTGCGGCACATAAGCTAGATACGGTATAGCATATGAAAGGTTTAGTGATCCATGATGGAACAACTTGGTTGGATTTGTTATATTGGGGCCTTGTTCAAAGGAAAGCCCTTTTCTCAATTGCAGTGACGATACCAGAAGAGTTCTGAAGCGAGTTCAGTAGAACTTCTTATACTGTATAGCTGCCAAAGTAAGATAGTAGCATATTCACTGCATAATTTGGTTTTAGTCAAGACGAGTCGTTGAAAGGGGATCAGAGGGGCTGCTGAAACTGCCAATTGACAAGGCCATTGTTGGAAGATCCTGCATTTCACTCTTATGTTGAGTCGTATGCCAAGGTAATATAGGCTTTTCGCGGGCTCTGGTGACTCCATCAATGAATCTATAAAATCAAATTGCAGTTACATGGTTTCCTTCTCTAAATTTGTTTTTGATGGAACTAAACTTTGGCTGCCCACCTGCACCACCATTTCGTTTCCTTATGCTCACGGTCTACGACCCTCTGATGCTACTGTCTTCGGTTTTGCCGAGACTGAAAAGAGATGGAAAGTGTTTTTCATGGAATTTATGCTGCATAGGTTGTGATGGTACTGAGGCAGCATCCAGTCTGTTCCATCACTATCTTCTATGCAGCGACCAGGAAATCTTCTTAATGAGATCGCACGTCAAATGTTGGTAGAAATATATATACGTGTCGGGATAGACATTACTATGTGGTTCCGTGGAACCTCTAGGCTATAGAGATTTGGGAACGAGAAGTCGCGTGCTCGCAAGCGTCGGCTACGGGTCGGCGATTCGCGTCGAGGATGGCCGGGGACGCTCAGCCGAGGCAACTTTGGCCTCCTGCCGTGCCAGATGCCGCTGCCGGCCCTGCCCCCGACCGCCAACTACCTGACGACGTTCTGCACCTTCCTTGTCTCTGCCGCACTGTTCTCCCTTTTGCGGAAGCGTGCAGGGAGAGGGGGAGGAAAGGACGAAGAAAAGGGGCCGGGCTGGGGAAAGAGGAGTGGGCCGGCCCAGGTGGACAAAAAGGGAAGAGAAAAGAAGGTGGGCCGGTTCCAGCCGGCCCAATCTCGTTTCCTCTTTTTTTAAAAAAAAAAAAACTAAATTTTAATAAATCCTATTACTATTAATGCAAATGCTCCTATATGCTATACAATTTATGAATTTAATGAGATTTTTGCTAAGGTTTAAAATTTAATCTCTAATTTTTTATGCAATTAATAAATGATTAAACGGATCACCAAAATTTAGATATTAACAATTACCAACTATATTGTATGATTAAAGGTAAATTTGGTAATAATTCTATTCTTGAGAATAATTTTTGTTCAGAAATGACTTTTTTTAATTTTGTTCCATTGATGAGTTTTTGAGCAATCGAACACATCTGATAACCGCACAAAATCTATATTTTTAAAATAGAAAAATAACTAGAAATCGTTTGGTATGATTCTCGAATTTTTTTGGAATGTAAAATTTCTTTTAATTTTTCAATTATTTTTTGAGATTTTTTTTTATGTTCTTTTTGGTTCAAACGCCAGCACTTAAAATGGCTGCAAAAAATCCACGATGAAAAGAGCTACCAAAAATTGTAGGTGTCAATCTATGACAAGGCTTTTTGGAACCAAGAGGCGAGTGTCCGGAAATTATTAGTTCCTCCCTGGAGGTCCGATCGGTTGAAGAATGCAGAGATTACACAGAAAATCCAAGCAGTTTCTGGTGCTCTTGCAAGGTGGAGTCGTATTAAATTTTTACATACTCGTCACCATGTGAACGATGTACAGCAACAGTTATGGCAACTCATCAATCAACCGCATGGTTTGTATGACTACTCGGCAGTAAAAGCTTTAAAAGACGAGTTACAACTGGTTTGGAGTCGTGAAGAATAGTATTGGGCTATGAGATCTAGATTAAATTGGCTGAAATGGGGCGATAAAAATACTAAGTTTTTTCATGCAACTACTATTCAACGGCGACAGCAAAACAGAATTACCATGTTGCAGGATGAAAATCACAGTTGGGTTCGGGACCCTACCAGATTACAGGAGATGGCGACAACTTTCTTTTCAAGATTATATACCACTGATGGTAGCCGACATTACGAACCTATCTTGACACAATGTCCTACCATGGTTACACAAGAGATGAACATACTTTTAAGCGCCGGTGTGTCACCTTTGAAGAGGTCCATCAGGCCACTTTTCAATTAGGGGCCACCAAAGCTCAGTCCGGGATGGTCTTAATGGTTTATTCTACCGACGCACTGGGATATAATCAAGGATGATCTATTCCGAGAGGTAAGCAACTTTTACCGGCATTATGCCTCTATCTATAAACCGAACGCTAATTTCTTTGATTCCTAAAGTTCCCCATCCTGAACGTCTAGACCCATATCGCCCTATCAGTTTGTGCAATTATGTTTATAAAATTATCTCAAAAATCATGGCCAATCGTTTGAAACCTTTACTGCTAGCACTTATCTCAGAAGAACAATATGCTTTTGTTGGGGGTAGGCAGATACGGGATAATATCTTACTAGTCCAGGAAGTGCTACACCAGCTTAGGATAAAAAGAGGGAAGCGTGCTTTTCGAGCTATTCTTAAAATGGATATGATGAAGGCATACGATAGGGTTGAATGGGATTTCCTCCATGATTACCTTCTTAAATTGGGTTTTCACCCCATGTGGGTTCGGTGGACTACGCAGTGTATCACCACCCAATCTTCCTGTGTTAAACTTAATGGGCAGCATCTACAGTACTTTCACCCTTCTAGAGGTCTTAGGCAGGGTGATCCCCTGTCCCCATATCTTTTTATCTTGATGGCCAACCTTTTATCAGTCTTAATTAACAATGCTATCAGTATGGGAACCCTTAAAGGCATCAAACTTAATAGGTGGTGTCCTTCTTTATCCCACTTGTTTTTCGCAGACGATGCCATATTCTTCCTTGATGGTACTGTTCGTGAATGTCAGAATTTATCTAATATCTTACATCAGTACTGTGTAGCTACAGGGCAAGCAATTAATCGTAATAAATCGGGCATTTTTTTCAGGAAAGCCTGCCCTGTTAGCTTACAACATAATATGGCCAGCGAGCTGCGCGTTCCCATATTGCAGCAGTCCGGGAAACACTTGGGGATCCCTTCTGATCGGGGACGCTCAAAGAAGGATATGTTTTCTTGGGTAATGGGGAGAGTTAACAGGAAGTTGGAAGGGTGGAAAGAAACACTGCTATCGAAAGGGGGGAAGGAGATCCTTCTTAAAACTGTCGTCCAGGCTGTACCTCGGTATGCCATGTCCATATTTAAACTCCCTGTCTCTATTTGCAGATCCATTGAGAAAAGAATCGCCAGGTTTTGGTGGCAGACAAATAAGAGTAGATCAGGCATCCATTGGCGAAGTTGGGATGTATTGAAAAAACGAAAGGAAGAAGGGGGTTTGGGCTTCAGAGACCTTTTAAGCTTCAACAAAGCCATGTTGGGTAGACAGGCTTGGCGGTTGTTCACTAACCCTTCCTCGTTATGGAGTAAGGTTTTCAAAGGTATATACTTTCCCTCAAGATCATTCTATCATGCCGAACGAGGATCTCGTCCATCTTGGGGTTGGCGAGTATTTTAACAGAAGAAGGATTAGGGCCCATTTGCAACGGATGTTCCTCAAATTTCGTCCGTGGTAAGTTACAACTGTCGACCGACGATACTAGTAAAGTACATAAGTGTACATAATCTACTAGCGAAATTACAAGCCCAACTGCAAACGTTAAAAGTACGTGGCGATATGCTTTTTGGCACATGAGGGCAATAAAGTTGTTATTTTATCTATAGTCGATGGAATTAACAACTTATCAATGATATTTGACATGTATTATCTATTACTCAAAATTACTACGCCCGGAACAAATTTTTGTCATTGGCCGACGAAATTTTATAATATCTGCCAGACTCTAATTATAATTAAATGGATCCGTCTTTCAATATATATATAACTTTTTCACTTATTTAGGAAAATTAGAATTTAGTTAGCCACCAAGATCCAAAAAATGACTTTTCCAATTGACAAATCCCACGAAAAACAAAAAAATGAAAATGAAAATCACGGCCGGAGATACAACCCATAATCCTAAGATTACCCTTCTCAACGAGGCTCTTTGAATTTGATTGTACATCTAGTTAATTTATTGTATTTATCATTTTGATTTAGAGATAATGGACAAAATTATACTACGCCATTGGCCACTCTATTCAAATTCTACCTCTAATCCACTCCATATTCGTCTCTAATCCTCTCCATATTCGTCGGATTCTAACATCTCGCCATTGCGAATTCACAGGTTCCAATTCTGAATTCAGTATTCTCAAAGCCGGTGATTGCTGCACTCCATCTAAGGTTTCCAGTTCAATCAATCGACCAACAACCGCAAAGGCCGGCACCAGAACGATTTGGCCTTGCGTAGTCAAATCAGCAAAGGCTGTCGGTGCAACAATGAGGCGGCAATGGAGATTTAAAAGGGAGATGTCAACCTGATCTTCGAATCCCATCTCTAATCCACTCCATTGTCGTCGAATTCTAATGCCTCACCATCGGCCCTTTGCCATCAATCGACCAAAACCCGGAATGTGGCGATCGTCGGGCTCCGAAAAAATTGGAACTTGTGAATTCATGACGGTGAGGCGTTAAAATCGGATGAAGATGGAGTGGATTAAAGGTAGGATTTGAAGATTAAGTTGGCATCTCCTTTATAAATCTCCATTACTGACTCGGTGCCACACGAGATGGCCTCTACTGATTTGACTGCGTCGTGCCTAATCGGTTCGGCGCCAGCCCTTCACCGTTGTTGGTCGATTGATTGAGCCTGAGAATGCCGAATTGAAAATATGGACCTGCGAATTCGCGAAGGCGAGGCGTTGAATCCGACAACGATGGAGTGGATCAAAGGTAAAATTTGAAGATCGTTTTGATTTGGGAGAGAGAGAGAGAGAGGGGCCGATGGTCCTGTGGAATCGTAAATCGCTCGAGGTGGTTAGTATAGAACGGGTTGTGTTCGGGTGCGGGCCGGTGTACTCTACCACGCGTCTACGCCGGAAGAGTTACACGTAGTCCGACGACCCGGGCCGTTCACGCACCGCCTTGTTCCGCCACCGTAGGATTGTTGCCGATTTGGTGTTTTAATCCTACGGCGCGCACGTGTACGGGCGAGAGGAGGAGGCAGGAATGAGAAGTGCGGGTAAAATACCACTTTTGGTCATTTCGAGTCCCACTCGTTTTTAATTTGCTCAAAATTTCAGATGCCCCGTTTGGCTACGTTCGTAAAAATTTGTTTGAAGTAAAATCGCAATTTTTTTCACATGACAAATACTATTTGCATGCTACAAATAAAATTAGGTTATTACAAAAAATAAAAACCAACATATTTATTATTTTAAACTTTGTCTGTTTCATGAAAAACAAATAACCTATAGATAATCATTTTTAAGAAAATAATTTTCAATTCTTTGGGTGTTTCTAGGATGCAGTGACCATTTGCCGATTTTAGATGGTCCCAAAGGGACCAGTGTGGGAAATTCAAAATTGAGAGCAACCAATACAATATCCAATTCCACGTAACGAATTAGACCAATTGAATCGTGCGGATCAAATCGACGGAATAGAATTTAAACTGAGTTGTTCTACTTATGAAGAAACCAAGAAAAGCTAACTAATTGGCAACCCATAACAACAAGAAAGCCTCCAGTAATTCTGTCAGACATAAGAGCAAATAAAAGCCGAGAAAAGTTATTTGACACTTCACTGCAAAGACAATTCATATGTATTTTTGGATCGCGTCTACACATGTATAATACAAGAATACTAGAGATTAATATTTATCATCAATATTTATAAAAGTTAAACTATTGTAGAATTTAAGATGAAGTGATGTCAAATAGTTTACAGCAACAATTTCTTTACCAAAAAAAAAAAAATAGTTTACAGCAACAATTGAGTAGAAAAAAAAATGGTAATATATTCTGTCATTTGGTCGAGCACAATGTCTATGGAACAGCGATGCACTTAATTATGAATGCCAATAAGTCAAAGTCTTCTTGAAATGACATTATTGTGATCACAAATTTGGTTTTGCACTCAATTATAAATGCTAAGAAGCCGAAGTCTTCTTGAAATGACATTATCATGATCACAAATTTGGTTTTCTTGATTTTTTTTTTTGTGGGACTCCTTTGGGTGCAGAAAATTCTTAGTTACTTGGCTCTACATACATATGACATGGAAGTCCTCTCCGCTTTTCTTGAAAGGCGTATTACTCAACTTTATAGTGGCATTTTTAATTTAATAGATATGTATTGCTCTATCATCACCATCCGATAGATGAATTTAGATAATCTATCAGGAAGTGTACAATCATTTATGAATTTTTTCCAATAATACAACTTTGAATTTACAGATACTTTGAATCTCTAAAATCTATTAGTTTGATAAAGTGCTTATCAAAAAGGGAGAGTGGACTAGGGTTGGGAATGTGCTTGGGAAGTTGTTTGCACGCCAAAAAGGGAGGGTGGACTCGGATTGCTCGATCTAAAATTATGGAACAAAGTTTTGTTAGGCAGTAGGCTTTGGATCTTCATATAACCGCGTTGCAGACCATTTAATGAGAAGAGATTCGACTTAACAAGAAGAGATTCTTAGCCATTATTTAGAGGCTTATTATAATTTGATCCATCCACTAGAAAAAGCAATTAGATCCAACCCATTTTTGGCTTCAGCATGCGAGTAAAAGTTCTTCCAGTTATACAGCCTTTGTAAAGTGTAAATTGATCCACGCTAGTCTTCTCTAGAAGGTCTGTTGGTGAGCTCCCCAAATGGGTTAGCCGTTCTAAAAGCTCTATCGGTGGGATTGTTGACTATGCGTTTACTATAATGATGTTTCAATAGCTGGGCTAGGATGGAATATTATTGGTGTTGACATAACCGTCTTCTAAGGGTCCCAAAAAGCTGTCAAATTGGGGAGAAGTTATTTCATGGGTTGAATCCAAATTTCTATCCTTTAGATACTCTCAATGGCGACTCGTCGTGGGACCAACATAACATATTCATGATGAATTGAGGTTGCTGTTAGTCAGCCGATTTGAAGAATTCTGATTCCAAGGTCGACTAGGTTTCAGGTCCTTTTGTTTTGGGCAAGAAACTTGTTCCTTGTTCATGGGTTGAACCCAAATTTTTGTCTTTCAAATACTCTCAATGGCGACTCATCGTGGGACCAACATAACATATTCATGATCAATTGAGGTTGTCGTTAGTCAGCCGATTTGAAGAATTTCTGATTCCAAGGTTGACCAGGTTTCATGTCCTTTTCGTTTTGGGCAAGAAACTTGTTCCTCATTTGTCAAACTGAAGATGGACTTCTTCAACATGCGTAATGGGGTCGATCGAGTTTTCTTTGCCCCTCATCACGAAATAATTCTCAATGTGTTAAAATAAAAATAATCAAAGATTTAATCCGTCCAGATACACAGAGATTAGTAATTACATCGTGGTGGAAAGGGAGATGAACAAACGATGGCCGCAATCGACTGGCGGTAGAGAAAATTTGATCGACCCCATCACGCACGTTAATGAAGTCCATCTTCAGTTTGACAAATAAGGAACAAGTTTCTTGGCCAAAACAAAAGGACATGAAACCCCTTCAACCTAGGAATCAGAATTCTTCATATCGGCTGCCTAACGACAAACTCAATTCATCGTGAATATGTTACGTTGGTCCCATGATGAGTCGCCATTAAGAGTATCTGAAGGATGGAAATTTGGGTTCAACCCATGAAGATGGGCTGGACGGACAACGTGACGGACAGTGAAATGAGTATTATAATCAAGCCTTTCATAAGTCTTTCATCTTTTAATTAAATAATTTAATCAAGCCTTTCATAAGTCTTTCTTTTAAAAGATGAAAGACTTGTGAAATACTAAGATGCAATATTATTGATGGTGACATAGCGACTCAGCCTATGCAACCCTTCTGACAAGCCAAGCGATCAACACCAAAGTCTTCTCTCTAAAGGTCTGTCGGGTGCGCTCATGCCAAACAACATATTATTATATTCCCTAGTGCTTTCACCGAAAGGCCACATCAAATGGAATTGGATTTCCATGTAAAAAGCGTTCTAGCTTTGTCAAAAGTAAACAAAGTTTAGAAAAGGAGGCTGGGACAGAATTTATTATCATATTCCCTGTCTTTGGAATAATTTTTTACCTCCTAAAATAAGAAAGACAAACTTCAATAGAAAACCTTGCCATGAATTACCCTTAATCAGACCGGACCATGTTTCTTGGTATTTTTTTCTTCCTCTTTGCATCGATCCTAAAGTTACGTTCAGAGATGACCCGAAAAGAATAGAAATGAAATCATCCATCAGTTCAACTAGTAACACCTTTTGATGTAATATAACGTGGAAACTAATATTGGATCTTGCAATTTAAGTTAATGCAAAATCACTGAAGAAATAAACGAGAGACAATAAAGGATGTCAAAAATTTTCATGCTCAATCCAAGTATTGGTACTCACATCTATGGGGAAAGTAATAACAAATAATTCATTATAATCAGATAATCAAAATTACAATCACCCACATACTCGAATATTTTTTACACCTAAATTATGCTTAAGCACATAGTGTTTATTAATAAAAATAACTCAATTGGACGGAAATTCACAGCACAAAATTCACCGTGGTCAACACTCCTCCGTGCGATCGAAAAAAAGAGTGTCACCGTGCGGCGACCCCTTCCTTACTTCGCCGTTCGTCTTTTTCTCTGGAGTTCACTACACGGTTTGAAGGAATTCTGCGCGGCCAAAGACAGGTACTCCACACTACAGGATTTATGCATGCCCCTTTTTCTTTTTCCTTTTCTCGTGCGGCTTTTAGACGTCCACCGTACGGCTTGTCAAGGAATTAATTACAGCCAATCAACAAAGAAACAAACCTGCGATCAAAGCAAATATATTCAATCCTCAATTATCTATATCTAACAAAACCACCGCCCAACAAAATCCAAACTTGAATCGGATTAATGGGCGCACCGAATTTGAACAAATTAAGATCCTCCAAACAGCTCGGATTTCATACATGGGCTAAACTGCGAGATATAATGTAATACCTTTTGTTTGCAATCAAAAAAGATATTTTGTTGTTGCCAGTGCAACAATATGCGGTGGCATGCGCCCAAAGGAAATGGCGTCACTCCCTTTGTATTATCCCAACAAAGTGGGTGGTCAAACAATATTCAAGCAAATCTTCAAGCCATCATCAAATTTACTTAGAATGATATGATGAGCTGATGCAGAGGTGGATAATAGAAGAAAAAGAACAGATGACGATGGTCACATAATTTTTAACATCTGATTATCTTATCTTTCTATCATGATAAAATTAGTCCTAACTCCATATTTTGGAGTAGGCCATCTTGACCTCGTCGTAATATATTCACCACCAACACACTACAGTTCTAGATCTTTGTCTATGTGTAGAACGTCTAGCATACTTGTTTCGTGTTTAGGTGATGTAATCATAATAGACACGACATTGAGAATATGAGAGAGGATACAGTAAGTGCATATTTCAATGTAGTTGATTACTGTGTATGCCTATTGGTATTTATGGTGTATGCCATATTAGCTCACGACCTTCCCAGGGGAAAAAAATGTGTTGGTTTAATTTCAGTTCAGGTGTATTTGCACCAGATTCAAGCACATATGTTCTGGCAAGAGCATGAATATTACTCAGATGGATTCGAATGCAAAGGATAAACCGAGTTTTGCATATACCTACAAATGAGCGTCAAAATAAACACTCATAAGAAGAGAGCTTAATCTCCCAATTTTTTTTCATCGGATAATTTGCAGTATATCGCTCTTCTTATAACTCCCCAGATTTGATAAAATTAGCAGGCATTGGAGAGGCAAAGGCATTGTTAATTTCGCTCTTCTTATAACCATTCGCCTTTTAGCTATTGCCTAGGATTGAAAACGGGACTTCCTGAATTTAGCACCCCCATCATCCACAGGTATTCCTTTCTTATACTACCCAGAATCACGAAACGATTTAACTGGAACCCAGGAAAGAAAATGTAATGTTACAAAGTAGATTACCACGTGTGTGATCATATATTGCTATTAGGTAATTGACTCGCAAGGTTATGCAGGAAATGGGTAAGAGACAAACCATGCTAACCTCTCTCGTTTTCATTAGCAATGACTGGGTGTTCTTGAATAGACTGTAGACTCCTCATAAGCTTTTGCAGCTCCTATTGGAAGTACAATGTCACCATTACCATGTGAACCTGAAGATAATTTTGACAATGCGACATAGGAGATGTCAACCGCGCTAACTACCGGCAATTGGCAAATGACGTTGCACACTGAAGAACGATCTAAACATGGTGAAGTTTGTGCATGGCAAGGGCAGGCACATGCAAAATGTTGTGCAAGTAATAGAGGAATGAATTAGCCCGACTAACTGTAGGCTTGTGCAAATGTTACCTACATGCCGATGAAAAACCATCAATTTGGTTTACCTTGTCAAGAGCAGAATGTCAAATGAGAAATTACTTTCTATCTTTAGCACATAAAACTGTCCACACTTGATATTACATACTTAAATTCTCAGTACTTATTTTTCTAGACAAATCAAACGAGCTTTTAGGCTTCGAATATGCTGGCCTAGTTAAGCACCCAAGATCACCCATAAAAGAGAGCATGTGATGCGGGTGCGGGGTGGGCGAGTGTTGTTTTGAGTGATAATAAATGGAATCAGAGTATGTGGGAATGGATGTCAATGGGTAAATGCAACACGCCCATATCGTGCTGTGAGGTCTACTTTATCTAATTCGATGAATAAGGATTCCATGATTTAGAACACTTGTAGAAATCAGCAGCTCTCGGTAAGTATGAAGCTAGGATTTTAAGTGTATGCTTGAAAGATTTGTACCCAGCAAAGTCTGTTTCCAATGATAGGGAAGTGGACTCCTCACGCAGCCCGTACAAGCTGAACTCCTTTTCCTCTAAGAGGATGCAAATGAAACTTTGAGTAGCAGCGGTAGGCAATGCAGATTTTTCTTCTTTTTTTTTCAGCAACAAATAAAAACCAGGCACCCCCTCCTCTTCCCCGTGATCATGTTCGAAATCTTCTCCTCCTTTGTCATTATCTTCGCCAACCCAGGCCTCTGATACAGATAAAGCTCGCAGCCTGCTCTCGTCACCATCTTTTGTGGCCTCAATTGAAGCATCCATTAACTCAGGTTCAACTTCTCGCAGCGACTTCCCTAACAAATGTGATTCATTAAGGAAGTTACACTGCACAACGAATCACCTCTGCACATATTACGTAGAATACAACTAAATTAAACTGCTTTAGCAAAGAGAGGAAACAAAAAAAAGAAAAAGACACTTATGTTCCATCTGGAAATGAAAAAAAGTGTTCAGCAAGCAAAAATTTCAGATATTTCGCACGGCTTGAGCATTCATGTACTCCTTTCCCGAGCACAACATCAGCAGTTACTCATCTTTATTGATATATGCTCGACGAACTATGGTGCCAGTACCATCAAAGCAATTTAAAAGTACAAGCTGACACACTCAAACTCAATCTAGGTGGGGAAAAAGCTGCAGTTAGGAAAGAGCTGCTTATTCGAAGAACCATTTTGCCCGGAAAGAACTCATCGTGCAATAGCCAAGCATAGCAAAGCAGATAGCAGGTGAACCGGCAAGAAAGGCGAAAAGATTCTCACAAACACACACGTACACACACTCACAAAAACATGAATAAAACGTGATAGTACCAATGAAATTGAACTGCCTTCGCTTTCCTTCTCGAACATCCAGTCCCAGTCTCTGCGACAAATCAACAAACACGTCAACGGCATCAACAAGTAACAACTCATACCAAAAGCCTCACGAGAAACAGCCACGCATTGCAGAAGCATCACCTTCGCAAGCATCCGAGCGTCCAACGCCGCTTGCTCCAGAGAAGCGATAATGAATCTTATTGGACATCATTATATCCACGAAGCCCATGAAAGCTCAAAATCGCGCCGCCTCCAAGACACATCTCTTTTTCCCAGCAGTATCTGAGGATGCGCTTGATTTGGGGATGGGAGAAGGAAGCGAGCTCCATGCCCCCAGAGGACGTCGCCGCCGAGCCTCGCGCTACTTCAGGTTGAGGCTCTTCTGGGCGTCGGAGTCGGAGTCGGAGTCGCTGCCGTCATCTTCTCGGGGGATCGTACGGTGGCGGGGCGGTTGGGGAATCTGAGCCAGCGCGGCCGGTGATGGACGTCGCGGTGTGCCGAAGGGACCACACCGTCTGGAACAGACAACGGTGAGGAGGCGACGTTGTTCCAAAGGGCGAAAGAGATATCTGTAGTGGATAATGGCTCTTGCTTCATTTTCCTTTTTTTTTGGCTCTTTTTTTTTTTTCTAAGCTATGTGCTTGACAAATTTCATTATTCATCTTTTCAATTCAACTCATACACCATTACACCAAGATACAAAAGGAGAAGACATTAGAAACAAGCCTTGATAAGGGAAATGACATTTGATGCCGATTAGATGACATCTTTATTTACTAAGACTACATTACATGGTTTAAAGAGACAACTCCTCAACAATTTCACTGTCCATGAAACTTGATGGCCCTCCGCTTTGGCTTCTCCATCCACTGGACTGCACTTCTCTCCAGCATTCTCACGCCTCGCGCAAGCCATTTGGGCCATCCCGTTTCAATTGCAATGTATGCTATGGAAATCCCAATGACAATTCCAGATGCATAACCTATCCACACTACTTTATGTTTGAACCAACTCTCATGCCCTTCGCGGTCCAAAGTCGATGAGGACGATGGTGGAGGAGGTTGAGCATCGCCAAGGCATGCTTTTGACAATGGAGTTCCACATAAGCCTGGATTCCCACTAAACGAGTCGTTTGAAAATGTGCTCAATTGTTTGTCTTGAGGAATTCGACCAGTGAGTTGGTTCTTCGAGAGGTTTAAGTACCCAAGATATGTCAAATCTCCCAATGCTCTAGGAATTCTCCCACTAAGCATGTTCGAAGATAGATCAAGCCATTCAAGATTAGTCAAGTTTCCTAAAGTCAAAGGGATGGAACTTGTAAGGTGGTTGTGAGAAAGGTTGAGCCCTATGAGATAGTGAAGATGGCCAAAAACTTCAGGAATGTCTCCTTGGAAAAAGTTTTGTGATAAGTCAATGGTTGTGAAGATGGTCAAGATCTTCTCTAGCTCTATCTCTCTCCCTTTCATCATCACAGTCACGGCATTTTCATAAGACGGCCCAAAGAATTGGGAATCCTGTGTCATGTACAATGGTCTGTATCGCCTATCTTCTGTATTCTTCATGCCTTCAAGGTTCATTATCAAGTTGGCTGGCAAAAGACCACAAAATTTGTTGTTCGAGAGATCCAAAATGTGCAATTTTGTAAAGATGAGATCTCCCTTCGGAATGTTTAAAGGACCCTTCAAATTGTTGGACCTCAAAATGAGAACTTTCAGGAAGTGGAAGTTTTCCCAACCATGCTCGGGAATGTATCCTCCATTTGATTGATACCGAGATCTAAAATTTTTAGATTTGTACAATTGACAAGGGATCGGGGCAATGTCCCTTCAAACCGATTTCGGCTCAAGTCAAGAGTTGCCAATCTATGTATCGAAGAAATTGTTTGTGGAATTGTGCCCTCAAAGTGATTCATTCCCAAGTTCAAAACCGAGAGAACAGTGCTAAAATTTGTTAAGCACCAAGGCAAGCTACCAATTAATTTGTTGTTAGACAAGTCAATCATCCTGAGATTGGTGGCATTGCATATCAAAGAAGGGATCCTTCCTGTCATAACATTATTTGCAATGGAGTAATATACTGCGCTGCGAGACAGAATTGGAATTGGCCCTCCAAATTTGTTGTTGGACAAATCTATTACTTCTAAGAAGGAGTTGGAGAAAACCTTAGTGGTGCACCATCCAATAAAATTGTTGTTGGAAATAGATAAATATTCAAGAAAAGGGAAGGAGCGTTCAAAGGCAGTGAAGTTGATCCTACCATGAAATTTGTTGGATTGCAAATCAAGGTAAAGCAAGTTTGGTGTCAGCCAATGTGGGAATATATCATTAAACCCGTTGTGACCGAGAGATAGTCTTGATAATTTCGCCCATTTGACTAGGGAGCGCGGTAATGACCCTTGTAATTTATTGCTGCTCAAGTCTAGATTCTGAAGATTGGTTATATTGCCAAAACATGGGGGTATATTTCCTAAGAGACTATTGTTAGACAAATATAAAACCAAGAGTGAATCTCAACCGGTGAAACCATTGCTCGTGGACAAATCGAAGAGGGGATCTCACCGGTGAAACCATTGCAAATCTAAAAGTGAACTGGCATAAAATCTATACCATTCCTAGACATAGAAGGTGAAGGGATCGGGAGTGGTCCTTGTAATTTATTGCTATCCAAGGATAGATAGCCAAGATTGGTTATATTACCAAAACATGGGGGCACAAGTCCCCGAGAGATTATTGTTAGACAAATCTAGTTCTAGGAGTGAACTCAACTGACAAATCGAAGAGGGGATCTCACCGGTGAAACCATTTCTCCAAGCATAAAAGTAACGAGTAGAAGGTGAAGGGATTGGGAGTGGTCCTTGTAATTTATTTCTATGTAATTATATTGCTACTCAAAATTAGAAAGTCAAGATTGGTTATATTACCAAAACATGGGGGATCTCACCGGTGAAACCATTCCTATCGACACCATTACTACCCAAGGGTAGAAAGTCCCAAAACATGGGGGCACAGTCCCCGAGAGATTATTCCAAGATAATGCTAGTTCTAAGAGTGAACTCAACTGACAAATCGAAGAGGGGATCTCACCGGTGAAACCATTGCTCTCGACAAAAAAGTAACGAGTAGAAGGTGAAGGGATCGGGAGTGGTCCTTGTAATTTATTTCTACCCAAGTCTAGAGAGTCAAGATTGGTTATATTGCCAAAACATGCGGGCACAATCCCCGAGAGATTATTCCAAGACAAATCTAGTTCTAAAAGTGAACTCACTCAAGTCTAGACGCTCAAGATTGGACAAATCGAAGAGGGGATCTCACCAGTGAAATTATTGCTCGTGGCATAAAAGTAACAAGTAGAAGGTGAAGGGATCGGAAGGGGTCCTTGGAGTGAGTTTTCTTGAAGGTTAATATACAACAACCGCTTCCAATGTAGTTGGTGTATACCTCCCTCTAGAAGGTTATTAGAAAGATCTAAATGTTCAATGTATGTTGGCTTATTCCCCAAAACCATCTCGGAATCTCTCCACTAATCTTATTGTAAGAGAGGTTTAAGTATGTTAAACTTTCTAATGAATTCAAGAAATAGGGCAACTTGGTCAAATTGCACATTGACATGTCCAACACTTGAAGCTTTGGGAGATGGAGGGAATTATTGGAATAGAGAGTGCCATGAATCGGATGGTAAGCAAGATAGAGACCGATGACGTTACCGGTGACATTGTCGCAAGTGACCTCCTCCCATGAGCAGCAATCTACACTCTTGTTCCATGATACGCCCATTTTGAATGAGCAGGGGTCCCCTGAATAAACACTACAGGACGAATCAAAATGGTCCGATGCAATTTTATCAAGGAGGAAGGAATTCTTAAAATTGAGCAAGGCATCACGCTGGTCAGGAGGGCAAAGGGGGAGGTGAAGGGAAGATGGGAATGTAAGAAAAAGAGGAAACAGAGGAGGCCAAAGAACCGATGCCACCCCATTTTGCAATTTAGCACGCAAGCAGTGAGTTTACTAGAGGTGGAGAGCGCTTCCACTTATATAGCCTTTGTCAAGTGTGAAGTCACTGAAACAGGTCTTCTCTAAGGTTCCATTGGTGGGCTCACAACATGTGTCACCCGTTTTGAAAGCTCTATTACTCGGCATATGAGTAAATTTCATGTAAGATTTAGTTAGAATGATATCTCATTTCTCATGGTTAAGGAAGATCAGATTTTCTATCTAAGTTAGTTTAGTCATAGGTACACAAGTGGTAAAATAAATATCCAGGTTGAAAGAATTTTTTTTTCCTAGACACAGACACTTTAGATTGTTCGTTATTTTATATCAATCATGATAACAATGGATAGAAAGAAACATTTATTTGAATTTAGCCTTGGGATCCTGACCCTTGGGGTCTACACTGCATCCTGAAGATAAACGCAACAATGACTTAACAAACGAACATAATAAGGTGTAGAAAGAAGAGTACTTATTTATTAATTTTTTATGAGGCGAAGTGATTGTTTTATTAGTTATAGTTTAGTAATTTTACCAAAGTGACATTAACTTTTCCGGTAATCTAATAAGTAGCGGTCATAGACCATAGTCGGGTAACTGGGTTATAAATTCTCCATATTTGAGCTTTACATTGTGGAAACGTCCCTCCTATTTACGACGTTCCTTAATCAGTCCCACTTCGGGGCCTTAAAAATGGGTACCGCACTTGTTTGTAGATGTTGACTTGGAAGGGTTTTCTTCCCAGCATCAATCGGCGCTGCATTTTCTGGATCTCAATATTCCATGAAATGAATAAGAATTGCTTTAAATTATTGAAACGTCTATAGACGACCTAACAATCCTCTATAACTAAATTGCTGTAATTATCACTACTAGAAAAACTGCCTAAGGCGACAAAATGTTTTACGAAAAAAATAATTTGGTCACCTTAGGGGCACCAAAGGAGACGAAATTCGATTTTGTTGCCGTAGGTATGCCAAAGGCGACAAAAACTGGTTTCTATCGACTTAGGTTGAGTTAGGCGACGGTCGACTGCGACGAAAAAGAACCTTTGTCGCCTTATTTCCGAGTTGCTAACTCAACCTTTCAGATTTTTTAAATATAATTTTCAAATCAGAATTACAAGATTTAACGAGTCACAAAAAGAAACAGAATTTAAACTGAGTTGTTCTACTTAAGAAGAAAGGCCTATTAATTGACAACCATAACAACGGGAAAGCCTCTAGTAATACCGTCAGACATAAGAGCAAATAAAAGCCTACAAAATTATTTGATGCTTCTTTCCAAAGACAATTCCTATGTATATTCGGATCGCGTCTAAACATGTATGATACAAGAGTACTTTTTTTTAGAGACTAAAATTTCTCATCAATATTTCTAAAAGTTAAATTATTGTGGAATTTAATATAAAGTGATAAAATATCTTTAACTTTACTAATGTGCCTTTCAAATAGTTTACAGCTACAATTGCGTAAAAAGAAAAAGAATCATGGAGTCTGGTAGAATATTGTATTTTTGGTCGAGCACAATGACTGTGGGACAATGATTTGCTTAATTATAAATGCTAAGAAGTTAAAGTCTTCTTGAAATGATATTATTGTGATCACAAATTTGTATTTCTTGAATGTTTTTGTTTGAATATTTAAATAATAAACCACTTTTTCATTTAATGACTTAAGCTTTTAGATCAGTCAATAGTTGGCTCCATAAAATATACATGGTATTAGGGCTCGAGGTCCTAAGTTCGAATTTTTCTAGGCCTCATAAATATTTTACGCTCAGTACTAGGCAACAAAAAAACATACCAAGTTTGAGGGGGAGTGTTATAATATCTAAATTAATAAACCAATCATTCATCTAACAATCTTGGTGGGGTTCCTTGAGTGTGGAAAATTCTTAGTTACTTGGCTTTACATATACATGATGTGGAAATCTTATCCATTTATCTTGAAAGACATATTACTCAAGTCTATGGCGGCATTTTCATTTCATAGATATACATTGCTCTGTCATCACAGTTCAGTAGATAAATGTGGAGAATCTATTAGGAGGAGGGCATTCATTTATGAATTCTTTCTAGTAATACACTTTGAATTTACAGATACTTTGAATCTTTGAATCTCTAATATCTTTAAGTTTGATAAAGTGCTCATCAAATATTTTACGGCTACTATAGCTTATGACAACTTTTAAAAGAACTGCCTCAGGCAACTTTAAGATGTTATAACTTTAAAATATGTATTACTCTAGTACCTAGCTCTAAGGGTAAGATATAATAATTTTATATGATAATTTCATAAATCATGACATATATTTTATAATAATAAGCATAAAAATCTGTATCCTCATTTCTGGGAGCTTTTTCTTTTTTCCCCGCCACAAAGTCTGATTCGGCTTCAATTATAAGGCAAATTCAAAACGTCTCGAATTGGCCACGCAACTTATCAAAACTTGCACAAAGACACTGTGGAAAGGCCTGCGTAATTGCTTGGGAGGCTGAAGAACTGATGCCGCCCAATACTGCAATTTAGCAAATGAGTAAGCTATTGGTGGTTGGGATGGGGATTCAAATTATGTAAAACGTTGGAAGAAGACGTTGGAAGTTTTTTTGGCGCATAGTATATGAATGGGGCATCCACTAGTACACTCCCCTTTGCAGCGGCACACGCAAAGGAGATTTTGCAAGAATCGCATGTTTGGATCATCTGCATATTGCTTACAAGCTGCCGTGATCCCCAGAGACTAAGGACAACAAACATGTTGTCATGTGAACTCAATTGTGCTGGACTTGGTAGAATATGAAAATCAAGAATCAGATCATAATCACATTCTCAACATGAACCAACTCTTGATGGCCCAGTTTCATATTCCAAGTCAGGAAGTCTGTTTTTCAACGGAAAAAGTATTCTCCGACACACTTTATTCTATAGTACGAAAAGCAAATATGGGGAAAAGGAAGTGGCTTTAGTAAAAGTGAGTTGCATTATTCTAGGCACTCTCGTGGGCGTTGTTCTGCTTTTTATTTCAAGTCAAGTCTCCTCCATTATTGCTTCAGATCATAATCACATTCTCAACATGAACCGACTCTTGATGACCCTGCTCTCGTATTCCAAGTCGGGAAGTTTTTTTCACGGGAAAAGTATTCTCCGACACACTTTATTCTATCGTACGAAAACCAAATATGGGGAAAAGGAAGTGGCTTTAGTAAGGATGAGTTGCATTCTTCTAGGCACTCTCGTGGTTGTTGTTTTGCTTTTTATTTCAAGTCAAGTCTCCTCCATTATTGCTTACCAATAATGAATCGCTTTTCTTATGCTCATAACATTTATCCACTTAATTAATTTGGTTAAGTTTCTTAACAAATTACCGACATATTTTACTTTCATCATTAATCATTGATCGTCATAGTGAGTAGAGGAGTGCATAATTCCCATTGATCTCTCTCTCTCAGTTATAATTCTTTTCATTTATCAAGGTAAACATAAGCAGCATATGAAAGTTAATCTTATGTGCACGATCGATTATAAGATCATGAAAATCAATTGAGGATTAGCATGTATAGAATCCACATGTGATGGATTATTTCGGTTTTGTTTAGTCCAGATAAACATTTTTGTTTTTGGCTTTGACGTGACATTTTCAAATCTTCCTGTATATGTTATTTTGGGGGAGAAAGACACTAGAAGTGCCAAAAGTTGTGTACGACGCTAACTTTAATGTCAAAAAAAAATTTCCAGATAATTTAAGTACCACTTTAAAAAAAAACGGTCATTTAAGTGTCAATTCCGATCTAAATCGTCAGAAATCCATCGTGACCATTTTATTAATTTCTCAATCTTATGTAGCTCGTTGGCATGCCCAGTCAGCATGTAACCCCTAAACGACGTTGTGTAGCTGGTAAAAAAAGAAAAAAATGATCGCTTCAAAAAGTGTTAACTTAACAAGGTTAGTTGTGGTCGAAAAAAAAAATCGTCCCCGCCCCAATCCCCCCGAGAAAAAAAACCTCCCCTTGATGGAAGGGTCACTAGGGCTTCAATGCCAATCAATCATTGTTAAAAAGTGATCATTTCATGCCAATCTTAAAGAAAAAGTAATTACTTCAATGCCAAAAAATGCCACATCAGATAAAAATTTTAATTATAGAAGTCATGTAATTTCTTTAGCTGGAATTTCTCGTTGGAGGCACTTGAATGATTGTTTTTCTCTGATCTTGATACTTAAGTGAGCTGACGAAAACTTTTGATACTAAAGTGAGCACTGTACATATCTTATGGCACTTCAAGTGTCCTTCTCCCATGTTATTTTGAATAAAACTGTTCAGCAAGTTATTTTAGAAACTCTTATATAGTCTGGGGATGTACTGCATTTGTGTTTTAGAAAGTGTTATATAGTCATTTCGTTCTCTCTTGTGATGGGAGAGTATGGCCTTTTTCCGGTAGTTATATCTTAGTCCACTGATCATATAAACACATATTTTGAGTTATCCACCAAATAATGGAGATTACAGTTTTTGGATGAACAATTATTCATGCTTTTTGCAATTTTAAGGTTTGAATATAATTTAGGATCACCAAAATATTAGCCTGTGAAGTATCAATCATATGCGAATTGTTGTTATGCTTTCAATCCCTCTAATATGTCGTTTTTGAGTGAAAAATATCGCATGCAATCAGAAGCGAGTATTTTTCCGCTCTGGCTTCAACTATACAATAATAAATAAATAAGTGTCTTGTTTTGCAAGATTCAAATGATGAGGGTATCTGACGTAAACAAAGTACCTTTCAAGCATGTAATACTTAAATATGGTACAGTGAAAAAGAGTACAATTGAATGCACATTTAAAGAGGCAAAAAGAGGCTAATTGAATTTTAAATGGCATAAAAAATACAAATTTTCAAGAATTTGAAGCCTATTTCATATAACAAACCACATGATGAAATCAAATTTGGGCAGGTTTGGATTAAACCAGATAATCCGATGCCAAACCATCTTTTGCTTATCATCTCGTACCAATTCCACCAGCCCAAGTATCAGCTGAGTAAACTTACCAGAAGAATTTCTTGTGAAAAAAACTCTATCCTCGGAAGAACTGCAAGAAGAGTGTGTCCCACAACGGCTGCATGAATCACGACCTGAGATAATACTAAAGAAAGACCCATTTTTTGCTTCTATTAAGGCGCTTTCTTTTGTTCTTTGATGAAGTCTAATCTTGCTTTATTTTAAGATGGCTGGTAAAAAGAAATAATAAAGAAAGACCTGCACAAATTTGAGACGGACCTGCACAATCTTTTATAATCACGACAAAGTAATCTTCACGTTCGTGCCATTCAAAACACTTTCTTCCCTCATCAACGGCTGGTCTCTTGATTACTATTATGACGACTGGGGGTCCAACAAGAATAGTGTAATACCGAGGGAGCGTTTGATATACGATGGTTCCAATACAAAGAAAAGAAAACTTCCAGAGAGGCTGATTTTACTTATGATGCTTCTAGAAAATTATAACACTGATTTGCGTGCTATTCCTAAACAATTGAGGTCCACCATTAGATACAATTAGATCGAGCAATGCATGAAAACAAACTAGTAATTCGCTCCAAGGACATAATTCATCAATATTTGAACATGCGTTAGGCTCCACTATTATGTCTGCTCTCTTATTGCAGCTTCATGCATCTTCAGCAACCCACCAAACTGGAAAAAAAAAATTCAAAAATTCAGAAAAATTATTTAAAAATTACAAAAATTGTCCACATCAACACCGGCTATGCAACATCGAACGACCGGTGTCTACATCAGTGATTTCAAACTAATTTTTTGCCAGAAGGACTCTTTTGGCAAATTGTCAAATGGTTAAGGACTCAATTGGTCAAATTAAAAGCTTTATAATTGAATTGGATGTCGTTAAATAGGTATAAAACTTTTGAGACCATTATATCTAGATTTGTAGTTATGGTCGGTGAATTTTAGTGTCCCCAATTCAATTAGACTTAACAAGAATAGATTATGCGGCCATTATTTAGAGGATTATTATAATTTGATCCACCCACTAGGAAAGGCTATTAGATCCACCCCCATTATTTACTTCAGCATGCGAGTAAAAGTTCTTCTAGTTATACAGCCCTTGTAAAGTGTGAAGTGATCTACGCAAGTCTTCTCTAGAAGGTCTGTTGGTGAGCTCCCAAAATGGGTTAGCCGTTCTAAAAGCTCTATCGGTGGGATTGTTGACTATGCGATTACCATAATGATGTTGTATAGTTGGACTAAGATGGAATATTAGTGGAGGTGACATAGGGATTCAACTTGACCCTTCTAACAAGCCAAGTGATCAACACCAAAGTCTTCTCTCAAAAGGTCTGTTGGTGGGCTTATGCCAAACATATTATTATATTTCCGAGTGCTTTCACCCAAAGGCTACATCAAATGGGATTGGATTCCCATGTAAAAAGCGTTCTAGCTTTGTCAAAAGTAAACTAAGTTTAGAAAAGCAATAATAAAGCAGCAGGACATGGCCTTCCAAATGATAAGAAATTGATGTTAGGACAAAAATTATTATCATATTTCCTCTGTCTTTGGAGCAATTTTTCGCCTCCTAAAATTAGAAAGAAAAATTTCAATAGAAAACCTTGCTATGAAACACCCTTAATCAGACTGGACTATGTTTGTAGGTACTTCGCACAGTGTCTACTAAGGGCGCGCATGATAAAATTTCTACTTCTCTATTTCTCTGTTTCTCTATTCCCCGGAACAGGTTTGGAACAGAAATCCGTTTGGTAACGCAATTTGATTTTTCTATTTCTTGAACAGATTTTTATTCTAGAAATATATTTGAAGAAGAAATCAGAAACTAAAATTTTTAACTTCTCAATTTTTGAAATAGAAATTGAAAATCAATTTAGCAAAAATCAATTTCTAGCAGAAATCAATTTTTGTCTAGAAATTTTGTCATGCGCACCCTAACTAACTAGGGGTACCAGATCGACAAGTTGGTTTGTAGACGCTATGCGAAGCACTGGTTGACACAACATGAACCTTTTCAATTTCCACTTCGTCCCCCCAAACGCTGGAGGTGACCATACCTACCTACCCAAGTGGTAGTCTATTTAGAAGAATAGACAGAGAGTCTACCTTCCCCTCCCTCCCTCCCTCCCCGAAGCCTCCCTAATTCCAAGATACATTTTTTTTCTTTCGTGCCTATGAGGGAATTACCCCGAAATTTAACATCTCAAAGTTCAGACAAAACAATTTTGAGACATACTTAAGTCCATTCTTCCTCTTTTCATTGACGTTAAAGTTACGTTGAGGGATGATTCGAAAAGAATAAAAATGAAATCATCCTTCAATTTCAATTCAATAAGTAATGCTTTTGTTGTAATATAAAGCGGAAACTAATATCGAAAATCAAAATTATAATCACTCACACATTTGAATATTTTTCACACTTTGATTACACCCAAGCCTATGGTATTTATAAATAAAATAACTCGATTTGACGTGAAGTCATAGCACAAAATCAACCGTGCCCAACACTTCTCCGTGCGATCGAGAAAAAGAGTGTCACCCCGTGCAAACCATATAATAACACTGATTTGCGTTCTATTCCTAAACATTTGAGGTCCACCATTACAGACAATTAGGTCGAGCAATGCATGAAAACAAACTAGTAATTCGCTCCAAGGACATAATTCAACAATATTTGAACATGCGTTCGGCTCCACTATTATGTCTGCTCACTCATTGCAGCTTCATTCAACTACAGCAACCCCCCAAACTGGAAAAAAAAAATATATATATATATATATTCAGAAAAAATATTTAAAAATTGCAAAAAAAATTGTCTGCGTCAATATTGGTTACGCAACATCGAATGACTAGCATCCATGTCAGTTATTTCCGACCAATTTTGGCCAGAATGACTACATTGGCAAATGGTTAAGGACTCAATTGGCCAAATTAAAAAATTTATGACTGAATTGGCCGTTGTCCAACACGTATAAGACTTTTGGGACCATTCTCTCTAGATTTGCAGTTCTGGCCGGCGAATTTTAGCGTGCCCAATTCAGTTAGACTTAACAAGAAGAGATCCTTCGGCCATTATTTAGAGGATTATCATAATTTGATCCGCCCTAGAGAAAGCTACTAGATCCACCCATTATTCACTTTAGGGGATAAGAACGCTTCAAGTGCCATAACTTGGCACAAAGGGACACTTAAGTGCCATAACTTACGAAAGGTACACTTAAGTGCCACATTCGAAGAAAAACGGATCACTTAAGTGCCACTCCGGCCAAAGTCCGGCCAAAACGCCGACGTGGCATTTTTCCGACGAGGCGAGCCCAAAACGACGCCTTTTTGCTTGTTGACGTGGCCAAATACAAAAACGGCGTCGTTTTGGGCTCGACGTGGTAAAAAAAATTAATGAAAAATTAATTAAATTAAATTAAAAATTAAATTTAGTTAAAATATTTAAAAATAATAATTTTAAAATTAAATTTAGTTAAAATATTAAAAAATAATTATTTTAAAATTAGAAAATTAAAAAAATTTAAAAAAATTTAAAAAAAAAAAAAAGAAAAAAAGGGGGGTGTGGGGGAGGCGGCCGAGGGATCGCCCCGCCTGCCGCCCGCCGCCGCCGGAAGGGCGAGCGGCGACGGCGGGGAGGGTCGGTCGGGGTCGCCTGGGCCGCGAGCCCTCACCGGATCCTGGCCGTGGCGAGG
This sequence comes from Eucalyptus marginata, assembly GCA_014182565.1. Classification (NCBI taxonomy): domain Eukaryota; kingdom Viridiplantae; phylum Streptophyta; class Magnoliopsida; order Myrtales; family Myrtaceae; genus Eucalyptus; species Eucalyptus marginata. Next base: position 8,087,859 of record CM024590.1, read on the forward strand.
GCTCGCGGCCCTCGCCCGGATCAGCGAGGGTCGGCGGCCCTCGCCCCGGGCCAGGCCGCCCGCCGGGCGACTCCCGGGCGGCGACCCCTGGCCCGGCGGGCGAGGGCCGCCGACCTCGTGGATCTAGGCGAGGGCCGCGACCCTCGCCCCAGATCGGGGCGAGGGCTCGCGAGCCCTCGCCGCCAGTCGGCCGGGTCGCCGCCCCCGGCCAAGGCCCGGCGACCCGGCCGACCCTCACCCCCCGCCGTCGCGCCGGCCCTTCCGGCGGTGGCGGGGCGGCGGCACGGGCGGCCGAGGGCTGATCCTCGGCCCGCCTCCCCCACACCCCCTTTTTTAATTTTTTAAGTTTTTTTAATTTTTTTAAAATTTTTTAAAATTTTTTTAAAATTTTTAAAATTTTTAATTTTTTTAATTTTTCTAATTTTAAAATAATTATTTTTTAATATTTTAACTAAATTTAATTTTAAAATTATTATTTTTTAATATTTTAACTAAATTTAATTTTTAATTTAATTTAATTAATTTTTATTTTTATTTTTTTACCACATCGCCCAAAACGACGCCGTTTTTGCATTATTTGGCCACATCAGCCAGCAAAACGGCGTCGTTTTGGGCTCGTCGCCGGAAAAAAGCCACACAGCCTTTTGGCCGGACTTTGGCACTGGATTGGCACTCAAGTGATCCCTTTACTCCGATTTTGACACTTAAGTGTACCTTCGTAGTTATGGCACTTAAGTGTCCATTTCCACCAGTTATGGCACTTGAGGGGTCCGCACGTCTTCACTTTAGCATGGAAGTAAAAGTTCTGCCAGTTATACAGCCCTTGTAAAGTGTGAAGTGATCCACGCAAGTCTTCTCTAGAATGCCTGTTGGTGAGCTCCCAAAATGGGTCAGCCGTTCTAAAAGCTCCATTGGTGGGATTGTTGACTATGCGATTACCATAATGATGTTGTATTACTGGACTAAGATGGAATATTAGTGGAGGTGATGTAGGGATTCAACTCATAAAACCCTTCTAACAAGCCAAGTGATCAACACCAAAGTCTTCTCTCAGAAGGTCTATCGGTGGGCTTATGCTAAACATATTATTATATTTCCGAGTGCTTTCCCCGAAAGCTACATCAAATGGGATTGGATTCCCATATTATTATATAATATATATATATATATATATATTATATTTCCGAGTAAAATCGCAATTTTTTTCACATGACAAATACTATTTGCATGCTACAAATACAAATACAATTAGGTTATTACAAAAAATAAAAACCAACATATTTATTATTTTAAACTTTGTCTGTTTCATGAAAAACAAATAACCTATAGATAACCATTTTTAAGAAAATAATTTTCAATTCTTTGGGTGTTTCTAGGATGCAGTGACCATTTGCCGATTTTAGATGGTCCCGAAGGGACTAGTGTGGGAAATTCAAAATTGAGAGCAACCAATACGATATCCAATTCCACGTAACGAATTAGACCAATTGAATCGCGTGTATCAAATCGACGGAATAGAATTTAAACTGAGTTGTTCTACTTATGAAGAAACCAAGAAGAGCTAACTAATTGGCAACCCATAACAACGGGAAAGCCTCCAAGAATTTGTCGACATAGGAGCAAATAAAAGCTGAGAAAAGTTATTTGACACTTCACCGCAAAGACAATTCATATGTATTTTTGGATCGCGTCTACACATGTATAATACAAGAATACTAGAGATTAATATTTATCATCAATATTTCTAAAAGTTAAACTATTGTAGAATTTAAGATAAAGTGATGTCGAATAGTTTACAGCAACAATTGCGCAGAAAGAAAAAGAATGGTAATATATTCTGTCTTTTGGTCGAGCACAATGTTTATGGAACAACAATGCACTTAATTATGAATGCCAATAAGTCAAAGTCTTCTTGAAATGACATTATTGTGATCACAAATTTGGTTTTGCACTCAATTATAAATGCTAAGAAGCTGAAGTCTTCTTGAAATGACATTATCATGATCACAAATTTGGTTTTCTTGATTTTTTTGGTGGGACTCCTTTGGGTGCAGAAAATTCTTAGTTACTTGGCTCTACATACATACGACATGGAAGTCGTCTCCGCTTTTCAACTTTATAGTGGCATTTTTAATTTCATAGATATGCATTGTGTTGAGAAGCAAGTGGATGTACAAGTAAAATAATTACTTTTATTATAAAACAATACTACAACTTTCTATTCTATCACACTCTCACAAGTACTCATTGTACTTGCTCACCCACTCACTTTACAAACCACACGCACACACCCACTCACTTCTTATCACCTTACACTTACACTACACAAGACCCCTGCACACTCTACCACTCTACAACTCACACCACCTACTCCACCCACTCCACTCACACTCACGTACACACTTCACTCACGCACACAACACCCCTCACACTTTCACTTCAAGAGACAAGTCCCCTATTTATAGGGTGTAAAGTCGGCACATCCACCGACTTCCCACACCATCTTCCTATTATTTTATTGCAAGTTGTTGGGTCAACAATTGCGGCTGAAGCTGAAGAATTATCTAGAGAGAAAAGTCTGGAGAAGTGGAGAGTGAGAGAGGTCTGGAGAACTCCAGAGAGAGAGAGAGAGAGGCGGTGCTTTTTCTCAACACATTGCTCTGTCATCACCATCCGGTAGATGAATTTAGATAATCTATTAGGAAGTGTGCAATCATTTATGAATTTTTTCCAGTAATACAACTTTGAAATTACAGATACTTTGAATCTCTAAAATCTATTAGTTTGATAAAGTGCTTATAAAAAAGGGAGAGTGGACTAGGGTTGGGAATGTGCTTGGGAAGTTGTTTGCACGCCAAAAAGGGAGGGTGGACTCGGATTGCTCAATCTAAAATTATGGACCAAAGTTTTGTTAGGCAGTAGGCTTTGGATCTTCATATAATCGCCTTGCAGACCATTTAACGACAAGAAATTCGACTTAACAAGAAGAGATTCTTAGCCATTATTTAGAGGCTTATTATAATTTGATCCATCCACTAGAGAAAGCAATGAGATCCACCCCATTTTTGGCTTCAGCATGCGAGTAAAAGTTCTTCTAGTTATACAGCCTTTGTAAAGTGTAAATTGATCCACGCAACTCTTCTCTAGAAGGTCTGTTGGTGAGCTCCCCAAATGGGTTAGCCGTTCTAAAAGCTCTATCGGTGGGATTGTTGACTATGTGTTTACTATAATGATGTTTCAATAGCTGGGCTAGGATGGAATATTATTGGTGGTGACATATCCGTCTTCTAAGGGTCCGAAAAAGCTGTCAAACTGGGGAGAAGTTATTTCATGGGTTGAATCCAAATTTATGTCCTTTAGATACTCTCAATGGCAACTCATCGTGGGACAAACATAACATATTCATGATGAATTGAGGTTGTCGTTAGTCAGCCGATTTGAAGAATTCTGATTCCAAGGTTGACCAGGTTTAATGTCCTTTTGTTTTGGTCAAGAAACTTGTTCCTTATTGATGGGTTGAATCCAAATTTCTGTCCTTCAGATACTCTCAATGGCAACTCATCATGGGACCAACATAACATATTCATGATGAATTGAGGTTGTCGTTAGTCAGCCGATTTGAAGAATTTCTGATTCCAAGGTTGACCAGGTTTCATGTCCTTTTCGTTTAGGGCAAGAAACTTGTTCCTCATTTGTCAAACTGAAGATGGACTTCTTCAACGTGCGTAATGAGGTCGATCGAGTTTTCTTTGCCTCTCATCGCAAAATAATTCTCAATGTGTTAAAATAAAAATAATCAAAAATTTAATCCGTCCAAATACATAGAGATTAGTAATTACATCGTGGTGGAAAGGGAGATGAACAAACGATGGCCGCAGTTGACTGGCGGTAGAGAAAATTTGATCGACCCCATCATGCACGTTAATGAAGTCCATCTTCAGTTTGACAAATGTTGACACCTAAATTTTGGCGGCCCATTTAGTCATTAGGGGTTAATTTTATTTGCATAGCATATAGTTTAGGAAAAGTTTATTTTTTGTTATATTCCGTTAAGATTTCTCACATATTTAGGTAATATACACTAGGAGACGCACTTTTGCACAAAAGGGGAATTTTCTTGATGGAATATGCAAAAAATATTTCAGCGATATTTAAGGGGATCGTGCTCAAGCAAAATTAGAAATGAAATATACTCCGAAGATACAATTTTTTGGCTTATAAAAGGGGTTGCGTATAATAGTTCGTGAGGGGGGGGCTTCTTGAGGGCTTTTCATTCGGTTCTGGGGGGGATTTCTCTTGGTTTTGAAAAGGTAAAAAAATTTCAGAAGAGAAAGAGGGATTGTCTGCAAAAAGTACAAGTCAAAGAAAAGCAAGGAAGGCCGTGCGTGGAGAAGAAAAAAGCAAAAAGGAGTACTCTGAAAGGTAAAAAGCTGCAGAGGGGAGAGGAAATGGAAAAGTAAAAAAAAAAAGAGGAAAAACTTTTCCTGTTCATCTTCTTCAGCGAGGTTTCCCTGGTGTCCATCCCCTTCACCGGCGCGCCTCCTTGCTCGTGTTCAGTCGACGCCGCGACCCGACGACCCGTGAAGTTCCGCCGGCCCTACCCGCAGCAACCGTCGACTTCCCCACTCGCCGGCCCGAGACCTCCACCTGCCCGAGCGCCGCACGCGACCGTCGCGCCGCCCCGAAGACCCGAAGCCAGCCGCGACGCCCGCACCTGAAGCTCGCGCCGCCCCAATCGCGCCCCGAAGTCCTCCGCGAGCGAGACCCACACTGGTCCGCGCCACCACCGCCCGAAGCCGCCTCTCCTGAGATCCGACGCCCGCGCCGGAGTCCTCCGCGAGCGACCCGTGACCAGCTCCGCTCGCGAAACCGACGCCCGCGCCGATCGCCTCCACAGCCGCGACCAACGCCGGCCCGCCCTCTCCGAGCACCTTCCCGCGCCGCCAACACCTCAGCCCGCCGCGCCTCCACCCCGCGACTGTTCCGCCCCGCAGCCGCCGCGCCGCCGCGTCCCCTGCCCGAGCGACGCCATCAAGCCGTAAGCTGCTCGGATTCCTCCACCGCGCGACGCCCGCGCCGCCTCCACCCGCAGCCGCGCCACGACCCGAGCCCGTGTGCTCCGAAGCCCAGCCGTACCCCACGACGACCCAAGCGCTGGTCCGCCTGCCCACCGGTCCGCCCGCTGCCCAGCCGCCCTCGCCGGAGCTCCGACGCCGGTGATTCCCCTTGCCGCGCCAAGGAACGTGCCTTTTTTCTTCCTTAGGTAGTTTTTCTTTTATTTTGATTTTTTTATTTTCTATTTTATGTTATTTTACTTTACTTTTGTTTAATTTTATTATTAGTGTTTAAGTTTAGATATTGTGAGGTGACCTTTAGGTATTGGTTATTATAGGCATTTATCCATAGGAGTTTGTCCCTAAGGTTATTGTAATTATTTAATTTGACCCGTAGGACGTCGGGTCATTTTTTTAATTATGGTAATTTTTGGGGTTTGTTTATGATATATTAATTGTTGAATTAATTTAATTATTAATTTGATCCGTAAGATTTCGAATTAGATTTTTAATTATTTTGATTCTTGTCTCGATGTTTAGGGTTAAAAATAATCGTTAATTTGACCCGTGAGATAACGGGTTATTTTTTCGTTTATTTTAATCCTTTATTTGTTGAATATCTTGCTTGTTTAGATTTAAGATTTAGTTGATAATTGCTTGCCTTAGAAAATCACTAAGAAAAATCAAAAAGACATTTGGATTAGGATTTCAATTGATTCTAGAATATTTCTGGTTATTTTGCATATCTAGAATAAGGATTTTATTTCGAATTTAGAAAACACAAAAAAAATGCATTCATTTAGGTTGTTAGTTTTTTATTTGAATTGCACGTTTAGTTATGTGTTAGTTTTAATTTCGAATTTCATAAAGAAAAACAAAAAAAATCATTGTGCATATTAGGTCAGAATTGCATGTTTCATCTTTAATTTAGATCATCTTTAGGATAGATTGCATTTTAAAAAATAGGAACATCAAATGCACGTCATTTAGTTTATTTAAGTTCATTTAATTAGAACTTTCATGTCATTAGATTAAGTCATTCAATAAATGTCACGTGACATATAGCTCGCATATTAAGTTGTATGAGACATGTCATTTTAGTTTAAATAATTTTGTATGTCATTGCATCGCATTGCATGTTATTATAATTAAATCATTTAGATTGCATTTCTTCATGTCATATAATTTAGGTCATGTCGTCATGTCATATTAGATTATCAGCATGCATCGCATGATTTTCATTAAATAAAGTGAAAACAAAAAAATTGAAATTGCGTGTTAATTAGAAATCATATTTAAGATTGTCTATATGATTTTTGATCTAACAACGCAGATGCTTTCGTTGCTTTAAGGTATGTTTTTGCATTATTTAATTGCTTTCTTGATGTGTTAAATTGGTGGTATGCGCACATGTATGATCACCTCACACGTTAGGAGTTAAATTAAAAATCAATTCAATTGCCAAACATTTTTGAAAATTAAAAAGAAATGGCAGAAAGCAAGATTTAGGATACCAGTGAAACCAAGTCCCCGTACCCTTGGCCTCTGCAGTTCGTAGGAGTAAAATAATACTCCCATTATTTTACTTAGGTGTCAATCGACCTACCCTAAACCGATTAGTGGCGACTCCTAGATAACAATCTTTTGCATGTTAAAATCCTAAGTCGCGATTTGGTATGGGCTTGGGAGAGCCGAGTAGCTTAAAGCGCTTAGTAGTCCATCAACCTAGTTTTTAGGTGGCAAAGAAAAAAAAATTGGGTCGCGACAACAAATAAGGAACAAGTTTCTTGACCAAAACAAAAGGACATGAAACCTCTTTAACCTAGGAATCGGAATTCTTCATATCGGTTGCCTAACGACAACCTCAATTCATCATGAATATGTTACGTTGGTCCCACGATGAGTCGCCATTGAGAGTATCTGAAGGATGGAAATTTGGGTTCAACCCATGAAGATGGACCGGACGGACAATGTGACCGACAGTGAAATCGAGTATTTTAATCAAGCCTTTCATAAGTCTTTCTTTTAAAAGATGAAAGACTTGTGGAATACTAAGATGCAATATTATTGGTGGTGACATAGCGACTCAGCCTATGCAACCCTTCTGACAAGCCAAGTGATCAACACCAAAGTCTTCTCTCAAAAGGTCTGTCGGGTGCGCTCATGCCAAACAGCATATTATTATATTCCCCGGTGCTTTCACCGAAAGGCCACGTCAAATGGAATTGGATTTCCATGTAAAAAGCGTTCTAGCTTTGTCAAAAGTAAACAAAGTTTAGAAAGGGAGGCTGGGACAGAATTTATTATCATATTCCCTGTCTTTGGAATAATTTTTTACCTCCTAAAAGAAGAAAGACAAACTTCAATAGAAAACCTTGCCATGAATTACCCTTTAATCAGACTGGACCATGTTTCTCGGTATTTTTTTCTTCCTCTTTGCATCGATCCTAAAGTTACGTTCAGAGATGACCTGAAAAGAATAGAAATGAAATCATCCATCAGTTCAACTAGTAATGCCTTTTGATGTAATATAACGCGGAAACTAATAGTTGATCTTACAATTTAAGTTAATGCGAAATCATTGAAAAAATAAACGAGAGACAATAAAGGATGTCAAAAAATTTCATGCTCAATCCAAGTATTGGTACTCACATCTATGGGGAAAGCAATAACAAATAATTCACTATAATCAGATAATCAAAATTACAATCACCCACATACTCGAATATTTTTTACACTTAAATTATGCTTAAGCACATAGTGTTTATTAATAAAATAACTCAATTGGACAGAAATTCACACCACAAAATTCACCGTGGTCAACACTCCTCCGTGCGATCGAAAAAAAGAGTGTCACCGTGCGGCGACTCCTTCCTTACTTCGCTGTTCGTCTTTTTCTCTGGAGTTCACTACACGGCTTGAAGGAATTCTGCGCGGCCAAAGACAGGTACTCCACACTACAGGATTTATGCATGCCCCTTTTTCTTTTTCCTTTTCTCGTGCGGCTTTTAGACGTCCACCGTACGGCTTGTCAAGGAATTAATTACAGCCAATCAACAAAGAAACAAACCTGCGATCAAAGCAAATATATTCAATCCTCAATTATCTATATCTAACAAAACCACCCGCCCAACAAAATCCAAACTTGAATCGGATTAATGGGCGCACCGAATTTGAACAAATTAAGATCCTCCAAACAGCTCGGATTTCATACATGGGCTAAACTGCGAGATATAATGTAATACCTTTTGTTTGCAATAAAAAAAGATATTTTGTCGTTGCCAGTGCAACAATATGCGGTGGCATGCGCCCAAAGGAAATATGGCATCACTCCCTTTGTATTATCCCAACAAAGTGGGTGGTCAAAAAATATTCAAGCAAATCTTCAAGCCATCATCAAATTTACTTAGAATGATATGATAAGCTGATGCAGAGGTGGATAATAGAAGAAAAAGAACAGATGACGATGGTCACTTCATTTTTAACATCTGATTGTCTTATCTTTCTATCATGATAAAATTAGTCCTAACTCTATATTTTGGAGTAGGCCATCTTGACCTCATCGTAATATATTCACCACCAACACACTACAGTTTTAGACCTTTGTCTATGTGTAGAACGTCTAGCATACTTGTTTTGTGCTTAGGTGATGTAATCATAATAGACGCGACATTGAGAATATGAGAGAGGATACAGTAAGGGCATATTTCAATGTAGTTGATTACTGTGTATGCATATTGGTATTTATGTTGTACGCCATATTAGCTCACGACCTTCCCAGGGGAAAAAAATGTGTTGGTTTAATTTCAGTGCAGGTGTATTTGCACCAGATTCAAGCACATATGTTCCGGCAAGAGCATGAATATTACTCAGGTGGATTCGAATGCAAAGGATAAACCGAGTTTTGCATATACCTACAAATGAGCGTCAAAATAAACACTCATAAGAAGAGAGCTTAATCTCCCAATCTTTTTTCATCGGATAATTTGCAGTATATTGCTCTTCTTATAACTCCCCAGATTTGATAAAATTAGCAGGCATTGGAGAGGCAAAGGCATTGTTAATTTCGCTCTTCTTATAACCATTCGCCTTTTAGCTATTGCCTAGGATTGAAAACGGGACTTCCTGAATTTAGCACCCCATCATCCACAGGTATTCCTTTCTTATACTACCCAGAATCACGAAACGATTTAACCGGAACCCAGGAAAGAAAATGTAATGTTACAAAGTAGATTACCACAAGAGGTGTGTGTCAATTGTGTGATCATATATTGCTATTAGGTAATTGACTCGCAAGGTTATGCAGGAAATGGGTAAGAGACAAACCATGCTAACTTCTCTCGTTTTCATTAGCAACGACTGGGTGTTCTTGAATAGACTGTACACTCCTCATAAGCTTTCGCAGCTCCTATTGGAAGTACAATGTCACCATTACCATGTGAACCTGAAGATAATTTTGACAATGCGACATAGGAGATGTCAACCGTGCTAACTACCGGCAATTGGCAAATGACGTTGCACACTGAAGAACGATCTAAACATGGTGAAGTTTGTGCATGGCAAGGGCAGGCACATGCAAAATGTTGTGCAAGTATAGAGGAATGACTTAGCCCGACCAACTGTAGGCTTGTGCAAATGTTACCTACATGCCAATGAAAAACCACCAATTTGGTTTACCTTGTCAAGAGCAGAATGTCAAATGAGAAATTACTTTCTATCTTTAGCACATAAAACTGCCCACACTTGATATTACATACTTAAATTCTCAGTACTTATTTTTCTAGACAAATCAAACGAGCTTTTAGGCTTCGAATATGCTGGCCTAGTTAAGCACCCAAGATCACCCATAAAAGAGAGCATGTGATGCGGGTGCGGGGTGGGCGAGTGTTGTTTTGAGTGATAATAAATGGAATCAGAGTATGTGGGAATGGATGTCAATGGGTAAATGCAACACACCCATATCGTGCTGTGAGGTCTACTTTATCTAATTCGATGAATAAGGATTCCATGATTTAGAACACTTGTAGAAATCAGCAGCTCTCAGTAAGTATGAAGCTTGGATTTTAAGTGTATGCTTGAAAGATTTGTACCCAGCAAAGTCTGTTTCCAATGATAGGGAAGTGGACTCCTCACGCAGCCCGTACAAGCTGAACTCCTTTTCCTCTAAGAGGATGCAAATGAAACTTTGAGTAGCAGCGGTAGGCAATGCAGATTTTTCTTTTTGTTTTTTTCAGCAACAAATAAAAACCAGGCACCCCCTCCTCTTCCCCATGATCATGTTCGAAATCTTCTCCTCCTTTGTCATTATCTTCGCCAACCCAGGCCTCTGATACAGATAAAGCTCGCAGCCTGCTCTCGTCACCATCTTTTGTGGCCTCAATTGAAGCATCCATTAACTCAGGTTCAACTTCTCGCAGCGACTTCCCTAACAAATGTGATTCATTAAGGAAGTTACACTGCACAACGAATCATTGCACATATTACGTAGAATACAACTAAATTAAACTGCTTTAGCAAAAAGAGGAAAAAAAAAGACACTTATGTTCCATCTGGAAATGAAAAAAAAGTGTTCAGCAAGCAAAAATTTCAGATATTTCGCACGGCTTGAGCATTCATGTACTCCTCTCCCGAGCACAACATCAGAAGTTACTCATCTTTATTGATATATGCTCGACAAACTATGCTGCAAGTACCATCAAAGCAATTTAAAAGTACAAGCTGACACACTCAAACTCAATCTAAGTGGGGAAAAAGCTGCAGTTAGGAAAGAGCTGCTTATTCAAAGAACCATTTTGCCCGGAAAGAACTCATCATGCAATAGCCAAGCATAGCAAAGCAGATAGCAGGTGAACCGGCAAGAAAGGTGAAAAGATTCTCACAAACACACACGTACACACACTCACAAAAACATGAATAAAACGTGATAGTACCAATGAAATTGAACTGCCTTCGCTTTCCTTCTCGAACATCCAGTCCCAGTCTCTGCGACAAATCAACAAACACGTCAACGGCATCAACAAGTAACAACTCAGACCAAAAGCCTCACGAGAAACAGCCACGCATTGCAGAAGCATCACCTTCGCAAGCATCCGAGCGTCCAACGCCGGTTGCTCCAGAGAAGCGATAATGAATCTTATTGGACATCATTATATCCACGAAGCCCATGAAAGCTCAAAATCGCGCCGCCTCCAAGACACATCTTTTTTTCCCAGAAGTATCTGAGGATGCGCTTGATTTGGGGATGGGAGAAGGAAGCGAGCTCCATGCCCCCAGAGGACGTCGCAGCCGAGCCTCGCGCTACCAGGTTGAGGCTCTTCTGGGCGTCGGAGTCGGAGTCGAGTCGCTGCCGTCATCTTCTGGGGGATATACGGTGGCGGGGCGGTTGCGGAATCTGAGCCAGCGCGGCCGGTGATGGACGTCGCGGTGTGCCGAAGGGACCACACCGTCTGGAACAGACAACGGTGAGGAGGTGACGTTGTTCCAAAGGGCGAAAGAGATATCTGTAGTGGATAATGGCTCTTGCTTCATTTTCCTTTTTTTTTTTTTTTTTTCTAAGCTATGTGCTTGACAAATTTCATTATTCATCTTTTCAATTCAACTCATACACCATTACACCAAGATACAAAAGGAGAAGACATTAGAAACAAGCCTTGACAAGGGAAATGACATTTGATGCCGATTAGATGACATCTTTATTTACTAAGACTACATTACATGGTTTAAAGAGACAACTCTTCAATAATTTTACTGTCCATGAAACTTGATGGCCCTCCGCTTTGGCTTCTCCATCCATTGGATTGCACTTCTCTCCAGCATTCTCATGCCTCGCGCGAGCCATTTGGGCCATCCTGTTTGAATTGCAATGTATGCTATAGAAATCCCAATGACAATTCCGGATGCATAACCCATCCACACTACTTTATGTTTGAACCAACTCTCATGCCCTTCGCGGTCCAAAGTCGATGAGGACGATGGTGGAGGAGGTTGAGCATCGCCAAGGCATGCTTTTGACAGTGGAGTTCCACATAAGTCTGGATTCCCACTAAACGAGTCATTTAAAAATGTGCTCAATTGTTTGTCTTGAGGAATTCGACCAGTGAGTTGGTTCTTCGAGAGGTTTAAGTACCCAAGAGATGTCAAATCTCCCAATGCTCTAGGAATTCTCCCACTAAGCATGTTCGAAGATAGATCAAGCCATTCAAGATTAGTCAAGTTTCCTAAAATCAAAGGGATGGAACCCGTAAGGTGGTTGTGAGAAAGGTTGAGCCCTATGAGATAGTGAAGATGGCCAAAAACTTCCGGAATGTCTCCTTGGAAAAGGTTGTGTGATAAGTCAATGGTTGTAAAGATGGTCAAGATCTTCACTAGCTTTATCTCTCTCCCTTTCATCATCACGGTCACGGTATTTTCATATGACGGCCCAAAGGAATAGGGAATTCTGTGTCATGTACGATGGTCCGTATCGCCCACCTTCTGTAGTCTTCATGCCTCCAAGGTTCATTATCAAGTTGGCTGGTAAAGGACCGCAAAATTTGTTGTTCGAGAGATCCAAAATGCGCAATTATGTAAAGATGAGATCTCCCTTCGGAATGTTCAAAGGACCCTTCAAATTGTTGGACCTCAAAATGAGAACTTTCAGTTTTGGAAGTTTTCCCAACCATGTCGGGAATGTATCCTCCATCTGATTGACACCGAGATCTAAAATTTCCAGATTTGTACAATTGACAAGGGATCGGGGCAACGTCCCTTCAAACCGATTTCGGCTCAAGTCAAGAGTCGTCAATCTATGTATCAAAGAAATTGTTTGTGGAATTGTGCCCTCAAAGTGATTCATTCCCAAGTTCAAAACCGAGAGAACAGTGCTAAAATTTGTTAAGCACCAAGGCAAGCTACCAATTAAGCTGTTGTTAGACAAGTCGATCATCTCGAGATTGGTGGCGTTGCATATCAAAGAAGGGATCCTTCCTGTCATAACATTATTTGCAATGGAGTAATACGATGTGACAGGAGACGGAAGTGGAATTGGCCCTCCAAATTTGTTGTTGGACAAATCTATTACTTGTAATGAGGTGTTGGAGAAAACATTCGTGGGCCACCATCCAATAAAATTGTTGTTGGAAATAGATAAATATCCAAGAGCAGGGAAGGAGAGTTCAAAGGCAGTGAGGTTGATCCTACCATGAAATTTGTTGGATTGCAAATCAAGGTATTGCAGTTGCGATGCTTTCAGCCAATGTGGGAATATATCATTAAACCCGTTGTGACCGAGAGATAGTGTTGATAAGTTCGCCCATTTGACTAGGGAGCGCGGTAATGACCCTTGTAATTTATTGCTGCTCAAGTATAGATGCTCAAGATTGGTTATATTGCCAAAACATGGGGGTATATTTCCTAAGAGACTATTGTTAGACAAATCTAAAACCCAGAGTGAACTCAATTGACAAATCGAAGAGGGGATCTCACCGGTGAAACCATTGCTCGTGGCAAAAATCTACAAATAGAAGGTGAAGGGATCGGGAGTGGTCCTTGTAATTTATTGCTACTCAAATATAGATAGTTAAGATTGGTTATATTACCAAAACATGGGGGCACATTCCCCGATAGATTATTGTCAAATAATGATAGTTCTAGGAGTGAACTCAAGGGTAGAAAGTCAAACCGAGAGATTATTGTTAGACAAATCGAAGAGGGGATCTCACCGGTGAAACCATTTCTCCAGGCATAAAAGTAACGAGTAGAAGGTGAAGGGATCGGGAGTGGTCCTTGTAATTTATTTCTACTCAAGTCTAAAAGCTCAAGATTGGTTATATTACCAAAACATGGGGGGCACAAATCTAATTCTAAAAGTGAACCCAAATTGAGAGATTATTGTCATAAAAGTAAGATAAGGTGAAGGGTATAGTACTCTAGAAAGTCAAGCGAACTCAACTGACAAATCGAAGTGGGGATCTCACCGGTGAAACCATTGCTCCAGGCATAAAAGTAACGAGTAGAAGGTGAAGGGATTGGGAGTGGTCCTTGTAATTTATTACTAGCCAAGTTTAGAAAGTCAAGATTGGTTATATTACCAAAACATGCGGGCACAGTCCCCGAGAGATTATTGCTAGACAAATCTAGTTCTAAAAGTGAACTCAATTGACAAATCGAAGTGGGGATCTCACCGGTGAAATTATTTCTCGTGGCATAAAAGTAACGAGTAGAAGGTGAAGGGATTGGAAGGGGTCCTTGGAGTGAGTTTTCTTCAAGGTTAATATACAACAACCGCTTCCAATGTAGTTGGTGTATACCTCCCTCAAGAAAGTTATAAGAAAGATCTAAATGTTTCAATGTATGTTGGCTTATTCCCCAAAACCATCTCGGAATCTCTCCACTAATCTTATTGTAAGAGAGGCTTAAGTTTGTTAAACTTTCTAATGAATTCAAGAAATAAGGCAACTTGGTCAAATTGCACATTGACATGTCCAACACTTGAAGCTTTGGGAGATGGAGGGAACTATTGGAATAGAGAGTGTCATGAATCGGATGGTAAACAAGATGGAGACCGATGACGTTACCGGTGACATTGTCGCAAGTGACCTCCTCCCATAAGCAGCAATCTACACTCTTGTTCCATGATATGCCCCTTTTGAATGAGCAGGGGTCTCGTGAAATGATGGCACAGGACAAATCAGAATGGTCTGACGCAATTTTATCAAGGAGGAAGGAATTCTTAAAATTGAGCAAGGCATCACGCTGGTCAGGAGGGCAAAGGGGGGAGGTGAAGGGAAGATGGGAATGTAAGAAAAAGAGGAAATAGAGGAGGACAAAGAACCGATGCCACCCCATTTTGCAATTTAGCACGCGAGCAGTGAGTTTATAGGAGGTGGAGAGTGCTTCCACTTATATAGCCTTTGTCAAGTGTGAAGTCACTGAAACAGGTCTTCTCTAAGGTTCCATTGGTGGGCTCACAACATGTGTCACCCGTTTTGAAAGCTCTATTACTGGCATATGAGTAAATTTCATGTAAGATTTAGTTAGAATGATATCTCATTTCTCATGGTTAAGGAAGATCAGATTTTCTATCTAAGTTAGTTTAGTCATAGGTACACAAGTGTGTAAAATAAATATCCAGGTTAAAAGAATTTTTCTTTCTAGACACATACACTTTAGATTGTTCGTTATTTTATATCAATCATGACAACGATGGATAGAAAGAAACATTTATTTGAATTAGGCCTTGGGACCCTGACCCTTGGGGTCTACACTACATCCTGAAGATAAACACAACAATGACTTAACAACGAACATAATAAGGCGTAGAAAGAAGAGTACTTATTTATTAATTTTTTATGAGGCAAAGTGATTGTTTTATTAGTTATAGTTTAGTAATTTTACCAAAGTGACATTAACTTTTCCAGGAATCTAATAAGTAGCGGTCATAGACCATAGTCGGGTAACTAGGTTATAAATTCTCCATATTTGAGCTTTACATTGTAGAAACGTCCCTCCTATTTACGACGTTCCTTAATCAGTCCCACTTCGGGGCCTCAAAACGGGTACCGCACTTGTTTGTGGATGTTAACTTGGAAGGGTTTTCTTCCCAGCATCAATAGGCGCTGCATTTTCTCGATCTCAATATTCCATGAAATGAATAAAAATTGCTTTAAATTATTGAAACGTCTATAGGCGACCTAACAATCCTCTATAACTAAATTGCTGTAATTATCACTACTAGAAAAACTGCCTAAGGCGACAAAAAGTTTTACGACAAAAATAATTTGGTCACCTTAGGGGCACCAAAGGAGACGAAATTCGATTTTGTTGCCGTAGGTATGCCAAAGGCGACAAAAACTGGTTTCTATCGACTTAGGTTGAGTTAGGCGACAGTCGACTGCGACAAAAAAGAACCTTTGTCGCCTTATTTTCCAGTTGCTAACTCAACCTTTCAGATTTTTTACAATAATTTTCAAATCAAAATTACAAGATTTAACGAGTCACAAAAAGAAATAGAATTTAAACTGAGTTGTTCTACTTAAGAAGAAAGGCTTATTAATTGACAACCCATAACAACGGGAAAGCCTCCAGTAATGCCGTCAGACATAAGAACAAATAAAAGTCTAAAAAATTATTTGATGCTTCTTTCCAAAGACAATTCCTATGTATATTCGGATCGCGTCTAAACATGTATGATACAAGAGTACTTTTTTTTAGAGACTAAAATTTCTCATCAATATTTCGAAAAGTTAAATTATTGTGGAATTTAATATAAAATGATAAATTATCTTTAACTTTACTAATGTGCCTTTCAAATAGTTTACAGCTACAATTGTCTAGAAAGAAAAAGAAACATAGAGTCTGGTAGAATATTGTATTTTTGGTCGAGCACAATGTCTGTGGGACAACGATTCGCTTAATTATAAATGCTAAGTCTTCTTGAAATGATATTATTGTGATGACAAATTTGTATTTCTTGAATTTTTTGTTAAAATATTTAAATAATAAACCACTTTTTCATTTAACAACTTAAGCTTTTAGATTAGTCAGTAGTTGGCTCATAAAATCTCACATGGTATTAGGGCCGGAGATCTTGAGTTCAAATTTTTCTAGGCCTCATAAATATTTTACGCTTAGTACTAGGCAACAAAAAAACAGACTAAGCTTGAGGGGGGTGTTATTATACACGCATTCATCTAACAATCTTGGTGGGGGTGTGGAAAATTCTTGGTTACTTGGCTTTACATATACATGATGTGGAAATTTTATCCACTTATCTTGAAAGACATATTACTTGAGTCTATGGCGGCATTTTTCAATTCATTGATATGCATTGCTCTATCATCACCGTCCAGTAGATAAATGTGGATAATCTATTAGGAAGAGGGCATTCATTTATGAATTCTTTCTAGTAATACACTTTGAATTTACAGATACTTTGAATCTTTGAATCTCTAATATCTTTAAGTTTGATAAAGTGCTCATCAAATATTTTTACGGCTACTATAGCTTATGACAACTTTTAAAAGAACTGCCTCAGGCAACTTTAAGATGTTATAACTTTAAAATATGTATTACTCTAGTACCTAGCTCTAAGGGTAAGATATAATAATTTTATATGATAATTTCATAAATCATGACATATATTTTATAATAATAATCATTTCTGGGAGCTTTTTCCTTTTTTTTCCCCGCCAAAAAGTCTGATTCGGCTTCAATTATAAGGCAAATTCAAAACGTCTCGAATTGGCCACGCAACTTATCAAAACTTGCACAAAGACCCTGTGGAAAGGCCTGCGTAATTGCTTGGGAGGCTGAAGAACTGATGCCGCCCAATACTGCAATTTAGCAAATGAGTAAGCTATTGGTGGTTGGGATGGGGATTCAAATTATGTAAACGTTGGGAGAAGAAGTTGGAAGTTTTTTTGGCGCATGGTATATGAATGAGGCATCCACTAGTACACCATCCCCTTTGCAGTGGCACACGTAAAGGAGATTTTGCAAGAATCGCATGTTTGGATCATCTGCATATTGCTTGCAAGCTGCCATGATCCCCAGAGACTAAGGACAACAAACATGTTGTCATGTAAACTCAATTGTGCTGGACTTGGTAGAATATGAAAATCAAGAATCAGATCATAATCACATTCTCAACATGAACCAACTCTTGATGGCCCAGTTTCATATTCCAAGTCAGGAAGTCTGTTTTCCAACGGAAAAAGTATTCTCCGACACACTTTATTCTATCGTACAAAAAGCAAATATGGGGAAAAGGAAGTGGCTTTAGTAAAAGTGAGTTGCATTATTCTAGGCACTCTCGTGGTCGTTGTTCTGCTTTTTATTTCAAGTCAAGTCTCCTCCATTATTGCTTCAGATCATAATCACATTCTCAACATGAACCGACTCTTGATGACCCTGCTCTCGTATTCCAAGTCGGGAAATTTTTTTCACGGGAAAAGTATTCTCCGACACACTTTATTCTATCATACAAAAACCAAATATGGGGAAAAGGAAGTGGCTTTAGTAAGGATGAGCTGCATTCTTCTAGGCACTCTCATGGTTGTTGTTTTGCTTTTTATTTCAAGTCAAGTCTCCTCCATTATTGCTTACCAATAATGAATCGCTTTTCTTATGCTCATAACATTTATCCACTTAATTAATTTGGTTAAGTTTCTTAACAAATTACCGACATATTTTACTTTCATCATTAATCATTGATCGTCATAGTGAGTAGAGGAGTGCATAATTCCCATTGATCTCTCTCTCTCAGTTATAATTCTTTTCATTTATCAAGGTAAACATAAGCAGCATATGAAAGTTAATCTTATGTGCACGATCGATTATAAGATCATGAAAATCAATTGAGGATTAGCATGTATAGAATCCACATGTGATCGATTATTTCGGTTTTGTTTAGTCCAGATAAACATTTTTGTTTTTGGCTTTGACGTGACATTTTCAAATCTTCCTGTATATGTTATTTTGGGGAGAAAGACACTAGAAGTGCCAAAGTTGTGTACAGCGCTCACTTTAATGTCAAAAAAAATTTCCGAATAATTTAAGTACCACTTTAAAAAAAGGTCATTTAAGTGTCAATTCCGATCTAAATCGTCAGAAATCCAACATGACCATTTTATTAATTTCTCAATCTTATGTAGCTCGTTGGCGTGCCCAGTCAGTATGTAACCCCTAAACGACGTTGTGTAACTAGTTAAAAAGTGTTAACTTCAAGGTTAGTTGTGGTAAAAAAAGAAAAAAAAAATGATCGCTTCAATGCCAATCATTGTTAAAAAGTGATCATTTCATGCCAATCTTAATGAAAAAGTAATTACTTCAATGCCAAAAAATGCCACATCAGATAAAATTTTTAATTATAAAAGCCATGTAATTTCTTTAGCTGGAATTTCTCGTTGGAGGCACTTGAATGATCGTTTTTCTCTAATCTTGACACTTAAGTAAGCTGACGAAAACTTTTGACACTAAAGTGAGCACCATACATATATTATGGCACTTCAAGTGTCCTTCACCCATGTTATTTTGAATAAAATTGTTCAGAAAGTTATTCTAGAAACTCTTATATAGTCTGGGGATGTACTGCATTTGTGTTTTAGAAAGTGTTATATAGTCATTTCGTTCTCTCTTGTGATGGGAGAGTATGGCCTTTTTCCGGTAGTTACATCTTAGTCCACTGATCATATAAACACATATTTTGAGTTATCCACCAAATAATGGAGATTACAGTTTTTTGGATGAACAATTATTCATGCTTTTTTGCAATTTTAAGGTTTGAATAAAATTTAGGATCACCAAAATATTAGCCTGTGAAGTATCAATCATATGCGAATTGTTGTTATGCTCAGTCCCTCTAATATGTTGTTTTTGAGTGAAAAATATCGCATGCAATTAGAAGTGAGTATTTTTCCGCTATGGCTTCAACTATACAATAATAAATAGGTGTCTTGTTTGCAAGATTCAAATGATGAGGGTATCTGACGTAAACAAAGTACCTTTCAAGTATGTAAGACTTAAATATGGTACGGTGAAAAAGAGTACAATCGAATGCACATTTAAAGAGGCAAGAAGAGGCTAATTGAATTTTAAATGGCATAGAAAATACAAATTTTCAAGAATTTGAAGCCTATTTCATATAACAAGCCACATGATGAAATCAAATTTGGGCAGGTTTGGATTAAACCAGATAATCCGATGCCAAACCATCTTTTTGCTTATCATCTCGTACCAATTCCACCAGCCCAAGTATCAGCTGAGTAAACTTACCAGAAGAATTTCTTGTGAAAACAACTCTATCCTCAGAAGAACTGCAAGAAGAGTGTGTCCCACAAAGGCTGCATGAATCACGAGTTGAGATTATACTAAACAAAGACCCATCTTTGCTTCTTTTCAGGTGCTTCTTTTCTCCTTTGATAAAGTCCAATCTTGCTTTATTTTTCCTAGTCAAGTCTGGTAAAAAAGATAATAAT
Source organism: Eucalyptus marginata (assembly GCA_014182565.1). Classification (NCBI taxonomy): domain Eukaryota; kingdom Viridiplantae; phylum Streptophyta; class Magnoliopsida; order Myrtales; family Myrtaceae; genus Eucalyptus; species Eucalyptus marginata. The sequence goes on from CM024590.1 coordinate 8,107,867, forward strand.
AAAGAAAGACCTGAATGAATGTGAAACGGACCTGCATGATCATTTAAAATTACGACAAAGTAATCTTCACGTTCATGCTGTTCAAACGCTATCTTCCCTTAGCAACGGCTGGTCTTTTGATTACTATCACGACTAGGGGTCCAACAAGAATAGTCTGATGCCGAGGGAGCGTTAAGGAAAACTTCCAGAGAGGCAGATTTTATTTGTGATGCTTCCAGAAAGCATATGAAAACACTGCACTCAACAGTTACGTACAATTAGTTCGAGCATAAAGTCCTTGAGAAAAGGCCCGCGAAATTGCTTGGGAGGACGAGAATTTGACGCCACCCCATTTTGCACTTCGGCATGTGAGTGAATTTATTGGTGGTGGGGATAAGGGATTCATCATCGACTTTAGACAGACTTTCAACACAGGTCTTCTCTGAAAGATCTGTTAGTGGGTTCGCATGGACTTCCAACTTCTTCCCCCGTCGTCTCCAATAAGACCACTTCAACTTGCCTTCTGGGTTGGGATTTAAAATATCTTTGAAGTTTGATAAAGTCCTTGTCAAATATATTACGCGTTCAGAGACGAAGTTGGAAGTTTTGTGTACAAGGCATATAGATGAGATATCCACTATTATCAACTTTGCTCCTTCGTATTGGCACGACATTGGCACGACTTAAGGAGATTTTGCAAGAATTGCAGGTGTGAATTAATGAATACCGCGTGAACTCAATTGTGCTGGTCTTGGTGGAATGTGAAAAGGAAGAATCAGATCATCATCACATTTCCAATGTTAACCGACTCTTGACGACCCTCGCTCTCACATTCCAAGTCAGAAAGTTTGTTTTTACATGGAAAAAGTAATGTTCGACACACTTTATTCCGTCGCACAACAATCTAATCACGCGGAAAAGAAAGTGGCTTTAGAAAAAGTGTGAGGGTACTAAATATATTCACTCAGGTAGTTGTTGTTCTGCTTTTTATTCCATCAAAGTGCAAGTCAAGTCTCCATGCATACATTGTTCTTCATGGTTGTTGGTCGTTGCACGTTGTATAACTTCCATTTGCCATCAACAGAGAGGCATTCTCATTTATTTAGGTTTCATTTATTTTACAAAAAATGAATCATTTCAAAAATATTTTCCTAAAAATGATAGATTAGATCGCTTGATATAATTAGTCAGAAAAAGATATTTCTATTATCAACAATAATTTATGTCCCAATATTTTCGTAGACAATATTAATAATTGATGTTCATTCATTTTTATGAGTGATGTAATCGATTAGTTTTAGGAAAATATTTTTTGAATGATTTATTTTCTGTGAAACAAACTGAGTCCTTGCTTTTCCTTCTGATGATAATCAAACTTACGAAATCCTTCAAGCACTCAATTAATTATAATTTGCATTAAGCATGATACTCGTCTCATTCTATACAAATGCTTCTACACGCATCATATAATTATTGATTTTCTATATAGATTAGTATGCTCATAACAATTACCTCACTTAATTAAATAACTCTTTCTCAAGTTAAGTTCTCTTTTTCTTATCCCTCCAATTTTTTGACCGGTCATTTTTCTTTTCATTATATCAGGGCAAACATCAGCAGCATATGAAAGTTAATCGTATGTAAGTGATGGTTTATACATTAAGATAATCAAGATCAATTGAGGATTAGCATATCTACAATCCTCACGTCATTGATTATTTTTGTTTCGTGTAGTCTAGATAAACATTTTTGTCTTTGGCTTTGGCTTGAAGTTTTGAAAATCTTCCCATGCATGTTATTCTGAATAAAAATGTTTGGCAAGGTTACTTTAGAAAGTCTTATGTAGTCTTGGGATGTATTGAATTTGTGTTTGTGCGAGTGAGAGCTTCATTTTGTTCACTCATTATGATGGGAGAGTGTGGCTTTTCATTTTTATTTTTTATATAGTATATCATAGTCCCTTGATGATATAAACACATGTTTCGAATTATCCACCAAATAATAAGGATCACAGTTTTTTGGATGAAAAATTGGTCATGCTTTTTCATTTATAACTTTGAATGTAGTTTAAAATCAGTAAAATATTAGCTTGTGAAGAATCAATCACATGAGCATTGCTGTTACGCTTTTTGCCACTTTAAAAGATTTGTTTCGCGTGAAAAATGTCGCGTGCAAGCATAAGCAAGATTTATCTTAGTTTCATCATTAACTATACATAATAGATAATTGTTTTGTGTGTAAGATTAAAGTGTCGAGTGTTTCTAACGTGAACATAGTATTTTTTACCGATATAATCCTCCAATCTCTTAGTACAAAAAATGTTCAAACATTAAATTAATTCTAAAAGCATAATTGGATACATGAAAATAGAAGAAGTGGATGCTCATGAGTCGAAGAAAAATGGCATATAACATACAAATTTTCAAGAACTCGAAGACTATTACATATAACAAGCCACACAATGAAATCAAATGTCGGCACGTTTGGATTAAACCAGATATTCTAATGCCAAACCATGTTTTTGCTTATTTTCTCGTACCAATTCCACTCACCCAAGTATCAGCTAACTCACCAGAAGAATTTATTGTGAAAACAATTCTATCCTCAAAAGAACTGCAAGGAGAGAGTGTCCCACAACGGCTGCATGAATCACGACCTAAGATAATACTAAAGAAAGACCCATTTTTTGCTTCTATTAGTGGACATTTATCGTGCTTTCTTTTGTTCTTTGATGAAGTCTAATCTTGCTTTATTTTAAGATGGCTGGTAAAAAGAAATAATAAAGAAAGACCTGCACAAATTTGAGACGAACTGCTTGTTTTTAGGGATTCATTCCATTCATTTTCATTTCCATATGATCATTTTCTTTCCTTCCTCACTTCTTTTTTAAACAACGTGCAAGTCATAGAGATTTATTACTGATGAATCCTCGATGATGAATTTATGAGCTTTTCTGAGGACTTCTATCTCAGCAATGAAGAACACCGTGTTAGAAACAAGAAACGATGGGCTGGGCTTGGGCTTGGGCTTGCTTCGATGGTCACAATGCCTAGAAACTCGTCCAGACGCGTGGGGTTCTTGTAGATCCATGGGAATGAACCTTGAAATTGGCAAACCCATTTCTCCTAAATCTAAATTTCCTAAGCAAGAACAAGTAATTGGGGTGAAATTGATTTTCACAGCATCATGGATTGGCCATGTGCTAATCTAAAGCTAGAAAATCACAATGTTACAAATCCTATATTAATAAAACGAAGGAATTATGGAAGAGATAAATTCTAAAATAAATGAAATACATTCTATTAAGATTTCAGGCCGTTAAAGATGAGCCACTGCTCCTATCTGATATAGAATCCAGTCTCTGAATATATATACAGCGAGTACCTAAAAATCTAATTAATCTTCGGGTCCGTTCGTTTCGGAAAATGACTTCCGGAAAATGTTTTCGGATTTTAGGTGTTCGTTTACGAAAAATGAACTAGTAAGGAAAATGTTTTCCATCATTGGAAAAACAACCTTTAAAGTGAGGAAAACGTTTTCCACTTTTGAAAAGTGGAAAACATTTTCCATGACTTCTTCCCACTTACTTTTTTTTATTAATACATTTTCATTTTATTTTTATGCTTTCTTTTTTTTTCTTTTTTTAAATTGAGTTTTTAATTTCTTTTCTTTTCTTTTTTCTTTTATTTCTTTCCTATTCATCTTCTTCTTTGGCCCGACCAGACCCACAACCGGTGTCCGGCGACCGGCCGCAAGCCGCCAGCGGCCGACGACCTCGCCGACCTCGCCCAGCGGCGAGGCTCCGCCTAGCCCAATCTAGCGAAGCCGAGATCGGGCCTCGCCAGATCGAGCGAGGCGGAGCTCTCGCCGGCCTAGGCGGAGCTCTCGCCGGCCTAGGCGGAGCTCGCGGCTCGCCGATCCGGTGAGCTAGGCGGGGCTTGGGCCTCGCCCGAGCTCGCCGGATCGGCGGCGGAGCTCGGGCTCCCGATCCGGGCGAGCCCGAGCTCGCCGCGATCCGGCGAGCTCGCGGCTCGCCGAGCCCGGCGGCTCGCGGCAAGCTCGGGCGAGATCGGCCGAGCCTCGAGCTCGTCGGATCGCCCCACGGTGCCGGCCATTGTCGCGGGAAGGAGGCGGCGGCGGCGGCGGAAGGAGGAGGAAGGAGGCGGTGGCGGAGGAAGGAGTAGGAGGAAGGAGGAAGGAGAAGAAAAAAAAAAAAAAAAATAAAAATTTCGATTTTATAAAAATATAAATAATTAAAAATTCATTTTTTGAAAAATATAAAAAATAAAATTATTTTTTGGTCAATTAAAAATATTAAAATTCAAATTTTGATAATTTTTCTCAAACAATTAAATGAGCTAACGACGATTGGAAAATATTTTCTACTCAAATTTTAGGTTTTAGTAACACCTAGGAAAATAGAGTTATTTTCCGGAAAATGACTTAGGGAAAATATTTTAAAAAATGTGATATTTTCCGCGAAACGAACGGGCCTTCATGAGTCTTAAGAAATGGAGCCACTTAAAATGCAGGCCTCCATCATCGCCCAACAACTGGATCTTATCAACAGCAGTAACACATGGATCCTCCTAGCTACCGACGCTGCTCTGTCTCCATTTTCCGCCTTGGGCTATGCGTCGACTCGGCGGCAGCAACCGACACCACAAACTGGCTAGGCCACTGGCATGAACTCGTCGTGTTGGATCCAAGAGAGTGGCATTTGCCTCGTGGACCGCTTGAACTCAGTCCTCGAAGAAAGGGATGTATGAATTAATAAGCAATGGTGAGCTCCCAACAAGATTGGTTCTTCTAATGAACACTTTATTTGAGATAAATTTATGTGTCTTTATATTATATGAACAAGACCAGATTATTCGGCATAATTAATGTATCAAATTAATCCTATCCTCTATGATATTTGAAAAAGTAGAGTAATTATCCACTTCTAGCATGATTATGAATGCATCATTCAAAAGTGATGATAGTATTTACAGAAGACGATATGTTCCCTTTCTCCCACTGCAGAGTTTCCCTACGTTGCATATTTATTTTTCTTCAGACTCAAATTATTTAAACATTATGTCTTTCACTTTTCTTAATGAAATTGACGTATTAATTATATGTGGCAATCTTCATTTTTCTTACAAGAATATACAGAAATTAGCATGCATGTACGTATTATGTCGTGAGGTCTAATGTATCCAATTCGATGCGTAAGGTTTCCATGGCTTAGGACACCTGTAGAAATCAGCAGCTTTTAGTATCTACGAAGTTGGGATTTTAGTCTATGCTTAATGAATTTGCAACCAGCACAGTGTTTCCAGTGATTTTCTAATAACAACTGAAGGAACTAAAGTATCGAATCAATTCAGTACATTGAAACTTTCTTCTCTAGGTGATTGGCAAGTGGACTCCTCACTCGTCCCATGCATGTCAACCTCTGCTTTCAACTCTTATCAATTTCAATTGATTATTTTCTTTTCCTTCCTCGCTCCTTTCACCAGAACGTGCAGGTCACAGAGAAATCTTACAGATGAATCCTTGATGATGAACTCACGAGCTTTTCTGGGGATTTGTGTTTCACCGTTGAAGGGCGCCGTGTTGGAAACAAGCAGTGATTGGCAGGTCTGGGTTCAATGGTCAATGCTTTATAACTCGTCCAAACGCCCTTTCTTGACTTTCCGGAGTAACGAATGTCCGGCGCATGGGGTTAATCTAATTGGGTGTCGGTCAAGTAGAACAGCGAGCGAACTGCGAAGCCTGCCTTTTTAAGCATGATGAAGAGGGCGTGCGAAACCGAATCAGTGGCCTCCACCATGATCGAACCGGTTTTTTTCTCACTCAGTTTCTCTTCGGAGGTTGATAAAAACCAGGCACCCCCTCCTCTTCCCCGTGATCATGTTCGAAATCTTCTCCTCCTTTGTCATTATCTTCGCCAACCCAGGCCTCTGATACAGATAAAGCTCGCAGCCTGCTCTCGTCACCATCTTTTGTGGCCTCAATTGAAGCATCCATTAACTCAGGTTCAACTTCTCGCAGCGACTTCCCTAACAAATGTGATTCATTAAGGAAGTTACACTGCACAACGAATCATTGACACCTCTCGCACATATTACGTAGAATACAACTAAATTAAACTGCTTTAGCAAAAAGAGGAAAAAAAAGACACTTATGTTCCATCTGGAAATGAAAAAAAGTGTTCAGCAAGCAAAAATTTCAGATATTTCGCACGGCTTGAGCATTCATATACCCCTTTCCCGAGCACAACATCAGCAGCTACTCATCTTTATTGATATATGCTCCACAAACTATGCTGCAAGTACCATCAAAGCAATTTAAAAGTACAAGCTGACACACTCAAACTCAATCTAAGTGGGGAAAAAGCTGCAGTTAGGAAAGAGCTGCTTATTCGAAGAACCATTTTGCCCGGAAAGAACTCATCGTGCAATAGCCGAGCATAGCAAAGCAGATAGCAGGTGAACCGGCAAGAAAGGCGAAAAGATTCTCACAAACACACACGTACACACACTCACAAAAACATGAATAAAACGTGATAGTACCAATGAAATTGAACTGCCTTCGCTTTCCTTCTCGAACATCCAGTCCCAGTCTCTGCGACAAATCAACAAACACGTCAACGGCATCAACAAGTAACAACTCAGACCAAAAGCCTCACGAGAAACAGCCACGCATTGCAGAAGCATCACCTTCGCAAGCATCCGAGCGTCCAACGCCGCTTGCTCCAGAGAAGCGATAATGAATCTTATTGGACATCATTATATCCACGAAGCCCATGAAAGCTCAAAATCGCGCCGCCTCCAAGACACTTCTCTTTTTCCCAGCAGTATCGGAGGATGTGCTTGATTTGGGGATGGGAGAAGGAAGCGAGCTCCATGCCCCCAGGGGACGTCGCCGTCGAGCCTCGGAGTCGAAGTCAGAGTCGCTGCCATCATCTTCTCGGGGGATCGTACGGTGGCGGGGCGGTTGGGGAATCTAAGCCAGCGCGGCCAATGATGGACGTCGCGGTGTGCCGAAGGGACCACACCGTCTGGAATAGACAACGGCGAGCAGGCGACGTTGTTCTAAAGGGCGAAAGAGATATCTGTAGTGGATAATGGCTCTTGCTTCATTTTCCTTCTTTTTTTTCGGCTCTTTTTTTTTTTTTTTTTTCTAAGCTATGTGCTTGACAAATTTCATTATTCATCTTTTCAATGCAACTCATACACCATTACACCAAGATACAAAAGGAGAAGACATTAGAGGGAAATGACATTTGATGCCGATTAGATGGCATCTTTATTTACTAAGACTACACTACATGATTTAAAGAGACAACTCCTCAACAATTTCACTGTCCATGAAACTTGATGGCCCTCCGCTTTGGCTTCTCCATCCACTGGACTGCACTTCTCTCCAGCATTCTCACGCCTCGCGCGAGCCATTTGGGCCATCCTGTTTGAATTGTGATGTATGTTATGGAAATCCCAATGACAATTCCAAATGCATAACCTATCCACACTACTTTCTGTTTGAACCAACTCTCATGCCCTTCGCGGTCCAGAGTCGATGAGGACGATGGTGGAGGAGGTTGAGCATCGCCAGGGCATGCTTTTAACAGTGGAGTTCCACATAAGCATGGATTCCCACTAAACGAGTCGTTTGAAAATGTGCTCAATTGTTTATCTTGAGGAATTCGACCAGTGAGTCGGTTCTTCGAGAGGTTTAACTACCCAAGATATGTCAAATCTCCCAATGCTCTAGGAATTCTCCCACTAAGCATGTTCGAAGATAGATCAAGCCATTCAAGATTAGTCAAGTTTCCTAAAGTCAAAGGGATGGAACTCGTAAGGTGGTTGTGAGAAAGGTTGAGCCCTATGAGATAGCGAAGATGGCCAAAAACTTTGGGAATTTCTCCTTGGAAAAAGTTGTGAGATAAGTCAATGGTTGTGAAGATGGTTAAGATCTTCACTAGCTTTGTCTCTTTCCCTTTCATCATCACAGTCACGGTATTTTCATATGACGGCCCAAAGGAAACGTAATATCGTGTCATGTACGATGGTCCGTATCGCCCATCTTCTATATTCTTCATGCCTTCAAGGTTCATTATCAAGTTGGCTGGTAAAGGACCGCAAAAGTTGTTGTTCGAGAGATCCAAAATGCGCAATGTTGTAAAGATGAGATCTCCCTTCGGAATGTTCAAAGGACCCTTTAAATTGTTAGACCTCAAAATGAGAACTTTCAGTTCTGGAAGTTTTCCCAACCATGTCGGGAATGTATCCTCCATCTGATTGACACTGAGATCTAAAATTTCCAGATTTGTACAATTGACAAGGGACCGGGGCAACGTGCCTTCAAACCGATTTTGGCTCAAGTCAAGAGTCGTCAATCCATCTATCAAAGAAATTGTTTGTGGAATTGTGCCCTCCAAGTGATTCATTCCCAAGTTCAAAACCGAGAGAACGGTGCTAAAATTTGTTAAGCACCAAGGCAAGCTACCAATTAAGTTGTTGTTAGACAAGTCGATCATCTTGAGTTTGGTGGCATTGCATATCAAAGAAGGGATCCTTCCTGTTATAACATTATTTGCAATGGAGTAATACTTTGTGACGGGAGACGGAAGTGGAATTGGCCCTTCAAATTTGTTGTTGGACAAATCCATTACCACTAATGAGGTGTTGGAGAAAACCTTCGTGGGGCACCATCCAATAAAATTGTTGTTGGAAATAAATAAATAACTAAGATCAGGGAAGGAGAGTTCAAAGGCAGTGAGGTTGATCCTACCATGAAATTTGTTGGATTGCAAATCAAGGTGATCCAGTTGCGGTGCTTTCAGCCAATGTGGGAATATGTCATTAAACTCGTTGTGACTGAGAACTAGTGATGATAAGTTCCGCCATCTAACAAGGGAGCGTGGTAATAGCCCTTGTAATTTGTTGCTGCTCAAGTAGAGATTCACAAGATTGGTTATATTGCCAAAACAATGGGGTATATTTCCTAAGAGACTATTGTTAGACAAATCTAAACTGAAGAGTGAACTCAACTGACAAATCGAAGAGGGGATCTCACCGGTGAAACAATTGTTCGTGGCATAAAAGAAATGAGTAAAAGGTGAAGGGATCGGGAGTGGTCCTTGTAATTTATTGCTGCTCAAGTCTAGATAGTCAAGATTGGTTATATTACCAAAACACGGGGGCACGGTTCCTGAGAGATTATTGTCAGATAATTCTAGTTCTAGGAGTGAACTCAATTGACAAATCGAAGAGGGGATCTCACCGGTGAAACCATTACTCGTGGCATAAAAGTAACGAGTAGAAGGTGAAGGGATCAGGATTGATCCTTGTAATTTATTGCTACTCAAATCTAGATAGTCAAGATTGGTTATATTACCAAAACATGGGGGCACAGTACCCGAGAGATTATTGTAAGATAATTGTAGTTTTAGGAGTGAACTCAATTGACAAATCGAAAAGGGGATCTCTCCACTAATCTTATTGTAAGAGAGGTCTAAGTATGTTAAACTTTTTAATGGATTCAAGAAATAGGGCAACTTGGTCAAATTGCACCATGACATGTCCAACACTTGAAGCTTCGGGAGATGGAGGGAATTATTGGAATAGAGGGTTCCATGAATCGGATGGTTAGTAAGATAGAGACCGATGACGTTACTAGTGACATTGTCGCAAGTGACCATGTCCCATGAGCAGCAATCTACACTCTTGTTCCATGATACGCCCCTTTTGACTTGGCAGGGAGCAACCCTTGAAAAAAGGTTACAGTTCGAATGAAAATGGTTCGACGCATTTTTATCAAAGAGGAAGGAATTCTTAAAATTGAGCAAGGCATCACGCTGGTCAGGAGGGCAAAGGGGGGCGAAGGGAAGATGGGAATGTAAGAAAAAGAAGAAACAGGGGAGGCCAAAGAACCAATTCCACCCCCATTTTGCAATTTAGCACGCGAGCGGTGAGTTTACTGGAGGTGGAGAGCGCTTCCACTTATATAGCCTTTGTCAAGTGTGAAGTCATTGAAACAGGTCTTCTCTAAGGTTCCATTGGTGGGCTCACAACATGTGTCACCCGTTTTGAAAGCTCTGTTACTCGGCATATGGGTAAATTTCATGTAAGATTTAGTTAGAATGATATCTTATTTTATCATGATTAAGGAAGATCAGATTTTCTGTCTAAGTTAGTTTAGTCATAGGTACACAAGTGTGTAAAATAAATATCCAGGTTAAAAGAATTTTATTTTCTAGACACATACACATTAGATTGTCCGTTATTTTATATCAATTGTGACAACGATGGATAGAAAGAAACATTTATTTGAATTAGGCCTTGGGACCTTGACCCTTGGGGTCTACACTACATCCCGAAGATAAACACAACAATGACTTAACAACGAACATAATAAGGCGTAGAAAGAAGAGTACTTATTTATTAATTTTTTATGAGGCGAAGTGATTGTTTTATTAGTTATAGTTCAGTAATTTTACCAAAGTGACATTAACTTTTCCGGTAATCTAATAAGTAGTGGTCATAGACCATAGTTGGGTAACTGGGTTATAAATTCTCCATATTTGAGCTTTACATTGTAGAAACGTCCCTCCTATTTATGACATTCCTTAATCAGTCCCACTTCGGGGCCTCAAAAACGGGTACCGCACTTGTTTGTGGATGTTAACTTGGAAGGGTTTTCTTTTCAACATCAATCAGAGCTGCATTTTCTCGATCTCAATATTCCATGAAATGAAAACAATTGCTTTGAATTATTGAAACGTCTATAGGCAACCTAACAATCCTCTATAACTAAATTGCTGTAATTATTACTACTAGAAAAACTGCCTAAGGCGACAAAAAGTTTTACGACAAAAATAATTTGGTCACCTTAGGGGCACCAAAGGAGACGAAATTCGATTTTGTTGCCGTAGGTATGCCTAAGGCGACAAAAACTGGTTTCTATCGACTTAGGTTGAGTTAGGCGACGGTCGACTGCAACGAAAAAGAACCTTTGTCGCCTTATTTTCGAGTTGCTAACTCAACCTTTCAGATTTTTTAAATATAATTTTCAAATCAGAATTACAAGATTTAACGAGTCACAAAAAGAAACATAATTTAAACTGAGTTGTTCTACTTAAGAAGAAAGGCTTATTAATTGACAACCCATAACGACGGGAAAGCCTCCAGTAATACTGTCAGACATAAGAACAACTAAAAGTCTAAAAAATTATTCGATGCTTCTTTCCAAAGACAATTCCTATGTATATTCGGATCGCGTTAAATAAGTCCTAATTGATTGATGTTACCGAGAGACTTTGAAATATACTGGCGTAGTCCACTTCACATCGGTGGGCTGATATTGGTAGAATTCAATGTTTTTCGGTAGAGGACAGTGGCTCTAGGACAGCGGTGCACTTAAATTCTAATGTAAAGAAGTCAAAGTCTCCTTGAGATGACATTACTGGGGTCACAAATTTAATTCTCTTGGTGGATTTACTCGGGTATGGAAAATTCTTACTTGCTTGGCTCTATATATACATGATGTGAAAGTCTTCTCCGCCTTTCTTGAAAAGTTTATTAGTCAATTGTGTGATGGCATTTTTCATTTCAAAGATATGTATGACTCTTGTCATCACTATCTGGTAAATAAATTTAGAAAATTCATTATAAAGAGGGTAGTCATTTATGAACTTTTTCCTTTAAGATAACTTTGAATTTTTAGATATTTTGAATCTCCAATATCCTTTCTTGTTTCATATTGTCCTTGTTAAACAATTAAGGGCTACAATAATAACTTTCAACTTTTAGAGAATTGCCTCACAACTTTAAGATGCCGTGACCTTAAAATATACATTACCAAATACACAAATCGCAACACTTTACATCATTACTGCAACTATATCAAATATATTTTGCTTTCTATTAGTTTGATTCAAAGTTAAAGTGATCATTGCGTACCGCTGAATATAGACAACATAAATTCACTTGATTATAAAAAGAAAATTCACTTTATTACTAAGTTACTACTTTGCATGACTGCCTAGTCAAATCTCCTTATATATTCACTTAATAATTGGCAAATGAATGTTAAAAAAAAATCCGTAACGATGAAAGAAGAAGAATGTAGAAACATCGCTCAGGAGAGGCGACATAAGGTAAGCTTCAGTAACTAGTTATGAGGGTGAGATATTAAAATGTCCTACGATGATTTCATAAAATGATACGTATTTGATAAAATTCGGACAAAAAAGCAAGCAGCTCTGAGGGGCAGCAGTCCCTGTCCTCGTCAGCACAAGAAGACAATAAAGATCAACAATCGGTCCAGAGATTAGGATTGACAGTCATGGAATAACGTGGGAATCTTTACCGTCATTTATGGGAACTTTCTTCCTCCTACCATGGAGTCTAGTCTTAAATTCAATTTCGGGGCGGAATCAAAAGACCTGCATAAAGTCCTTGTGGAAAGGTCTGCATAATTGCTCGGTTGGATGAGGATTTGACGCCACCCCCACCTTCCACGGCAGAAGGATGCATGATTGAAGGGGATTTTGCAAGAATTGCAGGTTTGGGATATCTCTGCATCTGGCAAGCTGGCCATCAGCCGCAGAGACTAGAAGACGACAAACGTCTAGTTAAATGAAAATAGGGAAGCCCCAAATATCTGATTTTGGCATAATTGAAGGCATGTTTGGCAATTTAATCGGCATCCTACTTTTCTTTTTTAATTAATGTTTGCCGTGCGAAATCGATTTTGTTGGACTCGGTGGAACGTGAAAACCAAGAATCAAATCATCATCAATTTTCTCATGCGAATTGACACTTGATGACCCACGCTTTCATATTCTAAATCAGAAAGTCTGTCTTTACATGGCAAAAGTATCGTAAAACACACTTCATTCCATGGGACAACGTCCTAATTACGGGGAATAGAAAGTGGCTTCACAAAAAATGAGAATGCACTCAGGTCGTCCACGTACTGCTTTTTATTTCATCCATCTAAGTTGCAAAGTCAAGTCTCCTCCGTTTTTCATAAGCCAAAAGTCGGGGCAAGCCTCCATGCATTGTTCTTCACGGTTGTCGTATGTCTTTCGTTGTGTAACTTCCAATGTCATCTGCAAAGAAACATTGTCATTTATTTTGTGTTGTCTTTTCTTCCAACAATTTTCGGACCGACGGCATCCTTTAATCACTCAATTAATTATAATTCGTGATAGTACCCACATCCTAATAGTTGTTTTTTGGTCGAGCACAACGGCTGTGGGACAGTGATGCACTTAAATAATAAACGCTAAGAAGTCATGGTATACTTAGGTCCACATTTTCTCTTTTCATCGATGTTGGATGAGTCGAAAAGAATACAAATCAAATCATTCTTCAATTTCAATTCAATAAGTAATGCATTTTGTTGTAATATAACGTGGAAACTAATATTAGATCTTGCAATTTGAGTCGATATGAAATCACCGAAGAAATATAGAAGAAAACTAAAGGACATCAAAGATTTACGTAGTTTGATTCAAGTATCAATACCTATATACATGAGAAGAGCTCATAATAAATAATCCATCATAATCGGAAAATCCGAGTTATAATTACTTACATGCTCGAATATTTCTCCCAAATTAGATTATACCCAAGCCTACAGTATTTATAAATAAAATAATTCGATTTGATGTAAACTCACAATACAAAATTCACCGTGGTCAACACTCCTATATACGATCGAGAAAAAGAGTGTCACCCATTGCGACCCCTTTCTTACTTCGCTGTTCGTCTTTTCGTGGAGTTCATTACACGGCTGGAAGGAGTCTTCCGTGCGGCCAAGCAAAGGTACTCCACCCGACAGGATTGAAGCGTTCCCCTTTTTCTTGTTCTTTTATAGAAGTCAACAAATCCACTTTTGACCGGGACCCGTCGAATTTCTAGCTCCTTTTCTTGCGTGGCTTTTAGACGTCCAACATACGCCTGGAGTGTCAAATAGGTAAATCGAATCGAAAATGATCCAATCCATATTAATCTATCTTCATGAAATATAATTTCGACAATCCATACTTAATTTAATTCTAACTCGACTCATACCCAATATAACCCATATTATTAAAACATATCCATACTTAACCCTTACCATGAAAATAAATACCAACTCATTTGATCCACCTTAAGCTCTTCATGTTAATATGTTATTTGGATAAAATTTTTTATCAAATTAAGAAAGTAAAATAACAAAATATGAAAATGTAAGTAAATAAAACAAATATATATAAAAAAAAAAAAAACAAAAACAATAAAATCAAAGAGACCCAAGGTGACTATGGTCTTTTATTTTATTTTATTTTATTTAAAAAAGATATCTTAACTTTTCTTTTATTTTCTTTCTTCTTTCCTTTTTCTTCGCCCGTTTGCTGGCTATGGTGACCAATCACAGGTGAGCTCCAGCCTCGCTATAGTACTATATGTGTTTTTGTTGTGCTTTGTCTTTTTTCCCCCTTTACCAGAAGTAATGTAGCTTGTGCTCATCAGATTGATTTGAAGAAGTTCATGAAATTTTCACAAGCAATTTATGATTAAAGTTATTTTTAACATTGTCATGTGAATCTGTCCAATTCGATGTAATTGGTCATCCAAGTGATTTCCAGTGCAAGCAAGGACAGAGTTTCTTTTAAACATTTATACGAAGTCTCCAACGCAATTTCTTTTCCACGTTCCCACTGATCTCACATGGCTTTTCCCACAGTCGATGCATTGAATGATTGTATTGCGAAAGTTCGTGGAAATAAAATAGCTCAATCAGAAGTAGACTCACAGCGCAAGATCCGCCGTGGTTAACGCTGCTCCGCGCGATCGAGAAAAAGAGTTTTGCTAATAAAGTGTTTTTGCATAACTGTGAGAGTAACGGATGAGGAATGGATCTCTTAATAATTTTGAATTATTTGTTATTTGTTTTTCTTATGATCTAGAACAGACTGTTTTCATCACAGTGAATTAAGAATAATCACTTAATCATTTCTCATAAAATAAAGTCAATCAATTGAGAGACAAACCCGCAATCAAAGAAAATACACTATATTCCCACCAAACAAAATCCAAACTTGAATCGGATCAATGGGCACACTAGATTTGAACAAATCGAGATCATCCAAATGGTTTGGATTTCGTACACATACTAAAACTCGAGATATAATATTACACTTTTTGTTTGCTATCAAGAAAGATATTTTGTTGTTGCCAATGCAGCAATCTGCGTTGATATGCGCTCAAAAGAGATGGCATCACTCCCACCGTCTTATCCCACTGTCTTATCCCACCAAAGTGGGTGATCAAACAATATTCAAGGAAAATCTTCAAGCCATCATCAAATTTAACTTAAAATAACATTATGAGCTGCCGTAGAGACAACTCAAAGTTGAATAATAAAAGAAAAAGAATATATGACAAAGGTCATATCATTTTATCGTAATAAAATTAGTGCCAACTCCGCATTTTGGAGTTGGCCATCTCGATCTCGTCCTAATACATTCACCACCAACAAACAATAGTCATAAATTTTTGTCTGTGTAGAACGTTTAGTGTAGTTGTTCCGTACTAAGGTGATATAATCAGAATGGATGCAATGCTCATAGTATGAGAGAGGATACGGTAAGGACATATTTCGTGTAGTTGATTACAGTGTACGCGGATGGGTACACATTTAATACGCCCTATCACTTCAGGACCTGCCCAAGGGGAAAAAATGTGTTAGTTTAATTTCAGCACATGTGTATTTGCACCAAATTCAAGTACAACCGTTCCAGCAAGAGCATGAATATAAATAAGGTGGATTCGAATGTGAAGGATAAACCGAGTTTTGCACATACCTACAAATGAGTGTCAAAATAAACACTCATGATAAGAGAGCTTAACCTCCCATTTTTCTTTATTAGATGATTTGCAGTATTTGTTCTTCTTATAACTCCCCAAATTTGATAAAATTAGCATGCAATGGAAAGGCAAAGACATTTTTAGTTTCGCTCATCTTATAACCATTGTCCTTTTAGCTACAAGGAACTTCCTAAATCTAGCACCCCATCATCCACCGGGTATTCGGTTCATATACTACCAGAATTACGAAATGATTTAATTGGAACCCAAGGAAGAAAACGTAATGTTACAATGTAGATTACCACGAGAGGTGAGTATCAATTGGGTGATCATATATTGCTACTAGGTAATTGCCTCGCAAGATTACCCCAGGAAACGGGTAAGGGACTTCTGAGCCCTTTGCAACACCATGCTAGCTTCTCTCTCA
Organism: Eucalyptus marginata; assembly: GCA_014182565.1. NCBI lineage: Eukaryota > Viridiplantae > Streptophyta > Magnoliopsida > Myrtales > Myrtaceae > Eucalyptus > Eucalyptus marginata. Next base: position 8,124,124 of record CM024590.1, read on the forward strand.
TTTTCATTAGCACGGCTGGCTATTCTTGAATCGAATGTACACTCCTCACAAGCTTTCACAGCTCTTATTGGAACTACAATGTAGGAAAATATTCACCATAAACATGTGAACCCAATACTAATTTTGACAATGCAACATAGTAGATATCAACAGCGCTAAGTACTGGCAATTGGCAAATGCAAATCTCAGTGGCGGGCAATGTAATGCATTGTGCATTGAAGAACAATCTAAACATTATGAAGTTTGTGCATGGCAAGGGCAGGCACATACAAAATGTTGTGCACGTTACAGAGGAATGAATTAGCCCGACTGGCTATAGGCTTGTGCAAATGTTACCTACATGCCCATGAAAAACCATCAATCTAGTTTACGTTGTCGAGAGCAGAATGTCAAATGAGAAATTACTTTCTATTTTCAGTACATAAAACTGTCGACACTTGATATTGAGTACTTAAATTCTTAGTGCTTATTTTTTTAGTCTTATCAAACGGCCTTCTAGGCTTCGAATATGTGGGCCTAGTTAAGCGCCCAAGATCACCCATAAGAGAGAGCATGTGATGCAGGTGCAGGGTGGGCTATTGTTGTTTTGAGTGAAATAATGGATGGAATCAGAGTGTGTGGGAATGAATGTCGATGGGCAAATGCAACACGCACATATCATGCCGTGAGGTCTAACGTATCTAATTCGATGAATAAGGATTCCATGGTTAAGAACACTTGGCTGAAATCAGCAGCTCTCAGTGAATATGAAGCCAGGATTTTAGTGTATGCTTAAAAAATTTGTAACCAGCAAAGAGTGTTTCCAATGATTTTTTTACAACTAAGGAACTAAGTATTGAATCAATGACGTACTGGTAAAACTTTTTCTCTAGGTGATTGGGAGGTGGACTCCTCACACGGCCCGTACATGCTGAACTCGTTTTCCTCTAAGAGGATGCAAATGAAACTTTGAGTAGCAGCGGGAGGCAATGCAGATTTTTTTTTTCAGCAACAAAGTTAAAAACCAGGTACCCCATGCTCTTCCCCATGTTCATGTTCGAAATCTTCTTTCTCCTTCGTCATTATCTTCGCCAACCCAGGCCTCCGATACCAATAAAGCTCGCAGCCTGCTCTGTTCACCATCTTCTGTGGCCTCAATTGAAGCATCCATTAACTCAGGTTCCACTTCTCGCAGCAACCTCCCTAACAAATGTGATTCACTAGGGAAGTTACATTGCACCACGAATCAATGACACATCTCTCGTGCATATTTTGTAGAATACAACTAAATAAAACTGCTTTAGCAAAAAGATTAAAAAGAAAAAGAATGGGACAAAGACACTTATGTTCCATCCGGAAATGAAAAAGAAAAAAATTTGTTCAGCAAGCAAAACTTCAGATGTTTCACACGGCTTGAGCATTCATCTACAACTTTCCCGAGCACATCATTAGCAGTTACTGATCATTCATCAATATATGCTCGAGCAAATATACTGCAAGTACCATCCAGGCATTTTTAAAAGTACAAGCCGACACACTCAAACTCAATCTAAGTGGGAAAAAAGCGGCAGTTGGGAAAGAGCTGCTTACTCCGAGAACTATTTTGCCCAAAAAGAACTCATCGTGCAATAGCCAAGTGTAGCAAAGCAGATACCAGGAGAAGCGGCAAGAAAGGCGAAAATATTCTCACAAACACACACGTACACATTAGCAAAAATATGAATACAAATGTGATAGTACCAATGTAATTGAACTGCCTTCGCTTTCCTTCTCGAACATCCGGTTTCAGTCTCTGCAACAAATCCACAAACATGTCGACGGCATTAACAAGCAAGAACTCAGACCAAAAGCCTCACGAGAAACAGCCACACGTTGCAGAAGCATCACCTTCACAAGAATCCGAGCGTCCAAGGCCGCTTGCTCCAGAGAAGCCACTCTGCAATTCCCCTTTGAAAAGAAAGCAATAATGAATCAACAGTGCTGCATTATTGGACATCATTATATCCACGAAGCCCGTGAAAGCTCAAAATGGAGCCACTCTGCAATTCCCCTTTTAAAGAAAGGATAATGAATATACAGTGCAACGTTATTGAACATCATTATATCCACAAAGGCCGTGAAAGCTCAAAATCGCGCCGCCTCCAAGACACATCTTTTTTTCCCAGTAGTATCTGAGGATGCCCTTGATTTGGGGATGGGAAAGGAAGCGAACTCCATGCCCCAGGGGACATCGCGGCCGAGCCTCGCGCTTCCTCTGGTTGAGGCTCTTCTGGGCGTTGGAGTCGGACTCGGAGTCGCTGCCGTCATCTTCTGGGGGGATCGTACGGTGGCAGGCGGTTGGAGAATCAGAGCCCTCGCGGCCGGTGATGGACGTCGCGGTGTGCCGAAGTGAACACACCGTCTGGAACAGACAACGGTGAGGACGCGACGTTGCTCCAAAGGGCGAAAGAGATGTCTGTAGTGGATGATGGCTCTTGCTTCATTTTCCTCTCTTTTTTGGCTCTTTTTTTTCTAAGCTATGTGCTTGACAAATTTCATTATTCATCTTTTCAATTCAACTCATACACCATTACACCAAGATACAAAAGGAGAAGACATTAGAAACAAGCCTTCATAAGGGAAATGACATTTGATGCCAATTAGATGGCATCTTTATTTACTAAGACTACATTACATGGTTTAAAGAGACAACTCCTCAACAATTTCACTGTACATAAAACTTGATGGCCTTCCGCTTTGGCTTTTCCATCCACTGGACTGCACTTCTCTCTAGCATTCTCACGCCTCGTGTGAGCCATTTGGGCCATCCTGTTTCAATTGCAATGTATGCTATGGAAATTCCAATGACAATTCCAGATGCATAACCTATCCACACTACTTTCTGTTTGAACCAACTCTCATGTCCTTCGCGGTCCAGAGTCGATAAGGACGATGGTGGAGGAGCTTGAGGATCGTCAAGGCATGCTTTTGACAATGGAGTTCCGCATAAGCCTGGATTCCCACTAAACGAGTCGTTTGAAAATGTGCTCAATTGTTTGTCTTGAGGAATTCGACCAGTGAGTTGGTTCTTCGAGAGGTTTAAGTACCCAAGAGATGTCAAATCTCCCAATGCTCTAGGAATTTTCCCACTAAGCATGTTCGAAGATAGATCAAGCCATCCAAGATTAGTCAAGTTTCCTAAAGTCAAAGGGATGGAACTCGTAAGGTGGTTGTGAGAAAGGTTGAGCCCTATGAGATAGCGAAGATGGCCAAAAGCTTCGAGAATGTCTCCTTGGAAAAAGTTGTGTGATAAGTCAATGGTTGTGAAGATGGTCAAGATCTTCACTAGCTTTGTCTCTTTCCCTTTCATCATCACGGTCACGGTATTTTCATATGACGGCCCAAAGGAAAGGAAATCTTGTGTCATGTACGATGGTCCGTATCGCCCATCTTCTGTATTCTTCATGCCTTCAAGGTTCATTATCAAGTTGGCTGGTAAAGGACCGCAAAAGTTGTTGTTTGAGAGATCCAAAATGCGCAATTTTGTAAAGATGAGATCTCCCATCGGAATGTTCAAAGGACCCTTCAAATTGTTGGACCTCAAAATGAGAACTTTCAATTCTGGAAGTTTTCCCAACCATGTCGGGAATGTATCCTCTATCTGATTGATGCTGAGATCTAAAATTTCTAGATTTGTACAATTGACAAGGGACCGGGGCAACGTCCCTTCAAACCGATTTCGGCTCAAGTCAAGAGTCGTCAATCTATGTGTCAAAGAAATTGTTTGTGGAATTGTGCCCTCAAGTTGATTCATTCCCAAGTTCAAAACCGAGAGAAAAGTGCTAAAATTTGTTAAGCACCGAGGCAAGCTACCTATTAAGTTGTTGTTAGACAAGTCGATCATCTCGAGATTGGTGGCGTTGCATATCAAAGAAGGGATCCTTCCTGTTATAACATTATTTGCAATGGAATAATACATTGTGACGGGAGACGGAAGTGGAATTGGCCCTCCAAATTTGTTGTTGGACAAATCTATTACTAGTAATGAGGTGTTGGAGAAAACCTTCATGGGGCACCGTCCAATAAAATTGTTGTTGGAAATAAATAAATATCTAAGAGTAGGGAAGGAGAGTTCGAAGGTAGTGAGGTTGATCCCACCATGAAATTTGTTGGATTGCAAATCAAGGTGATACAGTTGCGGTGCTTTTAGCCAATGTGGGAATGTATCATTAAACCCATTGTGACTAAGAACTAGTCTTGATAAGTTCACCCATTTGACTAGGGAGCGCGGTAATAACCCTTGTAATTTATTGCTGTTCAAGTCTAGATCCTCAAGATTGGTTATATTACCAAAACTAGGGGGTATATTTCCTAAGAGACTATTGTTAGACAAATCTAAACTCCAGAGTTTGGTTATATTACCAAAACATGGGGGCACAGTCCCCGATAGATTATTGTTAGACAAATCTAATTCCAAGAGTGAACTCAATTGACAAATCGAAGAGGGGATCTCAGTGAAACCATTATTGTTGGCATAAAAGTAACAAGTAGAAGGTGAAGGGATTGGGAGTGGTCCGTGGAATGAGTTTTTCTGAAGGTTAATAGACAACAATCGCTTCCAACGCAATTGGTGTATACCTCCCTCCATAAAATTTTCAGAAAGATCTAAATGTTGCAATGTACGATGGCTTATTCCCCAAAACCACCTTGGGATCTCCCCACTAATCTTATTGGAATAGAGGCGTAAGTGTGTTAATCTTTCCTAATGAATTCAAGAAATAGGGGAATTTGGTCAAGTTGCAATATGACATGTCCAATTGTTGAAGCTTTGGGAGAAGGAGGGAACCATTGGAATAGAGAGCGTCATGAAACGAACTGAAATAAGAGAGAGACTAATGATGTTACCGGTGACATTGTCGCAAGTGACCCCCACCCATGAGCAACAGTCTATGCTCTTGTTCCATGCTGATCGTGGGACCGTGCAAGACCTTTTATCACCCCATCCGCCCGGTCTGTCAAAGTAAGGCCTTGGGCCTTTTATATTAGTCTGAGGAAAACAACGCCGTAAACTATCGCGCAGCACCGTTGAATCAATGATGAAGGAATTCTTAAAATTGAGCAAGACATCACGCTGATTAGGAGGGCAAAGGGGGGAGGCAAAAGGAAGATGGAAAGGTAAGAAAAAGAGGAAATGGAGGATGCCAAGGATCCAATGCGACACCATCTTGCAATTTAGCATGCAAGTGAGTTTACTAGCGATGGAGAGCGCTTCCAACTTATATAGTCCTTGTCAAGTGTGAAGCCATTGAAACAGGTCTTCTTTAGGGTCCATTGGTGGGCTCACAACATGTTTTATCCTTTCTAAAAGCTCTCTTGGTCCGCATACGAGTAATTTCATGTGAGATTCAGTCAGAATGATTTCTCAATTTCTCATGGTTAAGGAAGGTCAGATTTTCTGTCAAAGTTAATTTAGCCAATAGGTGCACGAGACTGTAAATTAAATATCCAGGTTAAAAGAAATTTTCTTTCCTAGACACATAAACTTTACACTGTTCATTACTTTTATATTGGTCATGACGAGGATGGACAGATTGCAACATTAACAGGGAGTCATATTCGATGCTAGCTTTGTGACCCCGACCATTGGGGTCTACACTACATCCTGAAAATAAAACACGACAACAGCTTAACATCGAATACAAGGTGTAGGAAGAAGAGTAATTATATAGTAACTTTTTGTGACGCGAAGTGATAGTTATGTAGTTATAGTTCAGTAATTTTACAAAAGTGACATTAACTTTTTTAGTTATCAAATAAGCAGCGGTCGTAGACCATAGTCGGGGAATTGGGTTATAAATTCTCCATATATGAGCTTTACATCGTAGAGAGTCCCTTCCATTTACGACATTCTTATCACCACCACTTCGGGGCTTCAAAAGCGAGTACTGCGCGTTTGTGGATGTAACTTGGAGGGTTTTCTTCCCAGCATCAATCGGCGTTGCATTTTATCGACCCTAATATTCCATGAAATGGATAAAATTGCTTTAAATTATTGAAACGTCTATAGGTGACCTAACAATCCACTATAACTAAATTGCTGTAATTATCACTACTAAAAAACTGCCTAAAGCGACAAAAAGTTTTGCGGCAAAAATAATTTGGTGTACTTAGGGGCACCAAAGGCAATTCGATTCTGTTGCCGTGGCTGTGCCAAAGGAGATAAAACTGGACGTTAAATTAGAGTGACAGTCGACTGCGACAAAAAAGAACCTTTGTCGCCTTATTTTCAAGTTGTTAACTCAACCTTTCAGACTTTTTTAATAGAATTTTCAAATCTAGAATTAGTAGATCTAACGAGTCACCAAAAAAAAAAAAAAATGGAATTTAAACTGAGTTGTTCTCCTTACGGAAATAGGCTACCTAATTAATTGACAACCCATAACAACGGGAAAGCCTCCAATATTTTCGTCTGACATAGGAGCAAATAAAAGTCTAAAAAAGTTATTTGAGACTTACACTCCCAAGACAATTCATATGTATATATGGATCGCGTCTAAACATGTATAATGCAAGAGTACTTAGAGACTAATATTTCTCATCAATATTTCTAAAAGTTAAATTATTGTGGAATTTGATATAACGTGGTCAAATATCTTTAACTTTACCAAAGTGCTTGTCAAAGAGTTTACAGCTACAATTGCACAGAAAGAAAAAGAAACACGGAATCTAGTAGAATATTATGTTTTTTGGTCGAGCACAATGGCTGTGGGACAACAATTTGCTTAATTATGAATGCTAAGAAAAAGTCTTCTTGAAATGACATTATTGTGATAAAAATTTGGATTTCTTGATTGTCTTGGTGGGGTTCCTTAGGTGCGAAAAATTCTTAATTACTTGGCTCACATATATACAATGTGAAAATCTTATCCACTTATTTTGAAAAGCATATTACTCAAGTCTATGACAGACATTTTTTTTCATTTCATAGATATACATTGCTCCATCATCACCGTCTAACGGATAAATGTAGATAATCTATTAGGGAAAGGGCATTCATTTATGAATTTTTCCAGTAATACAACTTTGGATTTGCAGATACTTTGAATCTCTAGTATCTTTAAGTTTGATAAAGTGCTTATCAAATATTTGACGACTACTATAGCTTATGACAACTTTTTAAAAAACTGTTTCACACAACTTTAAGATGTTATAACTTTTAAATATGTATTACTCTGGTGCATAGCTCTAAGGGTAAGATATAAAAATTTTATATGATGATTTCATAAATCATGACATATATTTGATAATAGTAAGCACAAAAACCAAGCGGCCCTGAGGGGCGACGGTCCCCATCCCGGTCAACCCAAGCAGATAATAGGATTAGCAGTTAAGGAATCGTCTCACTTTACCACCCGGGAATATGTATCCTCATTTCCGGGAGCTTTTTTTCAGCCCCACCACAGAGTCTAATTCGGCTTCAATTATTAGGCAAAATCAAAATGTCTCGAATTGGCCACGCTACTTATAAAAACCTGCACAAAGACCCTGTGGTAAGGCCTGCATAATTGCTTGGGAGGCTGAGGAACTGATGCCATTCCATATTGCACTTTAGCATATAAGTTATTGATGGTTGGGATGGGGATTCAAATTATGTAAACGTTGGCAGAAGAAGTTGGAAGTTTTTTTGCACGTGGTATATACATGAGACGTCCACTAGTACACCATCTCCTTTGCTGTGGCATACGTAAAGGAGATTTTGCAAGAATCGCATGTTTGGATTATCTGCATAATGCTTGCAAGCTGCCATGATGCCCACAGACTAAAGACAACAAACACCTTGTCGTGTAAACTCAATTGTGCTAGACTTAGTGGAATATGAAAAGCAAGAATCAGATTATCATTACCTTCTCAACATGAATCGACTCTTGATGACCCCGCTCTCATATTCCAAGTCAAGAAGTCTGCTTTCCCATGGGAAAAGTATTCTCCGACACACTTTATTCTATCGTATGAAAACCAAATGAGGGGAAAAGGAAGTGGCTTTAATAAAAGTGAGAGTTGCATTATCCTAGGCACACAGGTGGTCATTGTTTTGCTTTTTATCAAGTCAAGTCTCCTTAATTATTGCTTACCAATAATGAATCGCTTTTCTTATGCTCATAACATTTACCCACTTAATTAATTTGGTTAAATTTCTTAACAAATTACCGACATATTTTACTTTCATCTTCAATCATTGATCATCATGGTGAGTAGAAGAGTGCATTATTTTTAAGATTAAGCATCCCATCTCTCTCTCTCTCTCTCTCTCTCTCTCATTCATCAGGGTAAACATAAGCAGCATGCGAAAGTTAATTTTATGTGCACGATTGATTATATAATAAGATCATGAAGATCAATTGAAGATTAGCATGTCTAGAATCCACATGTGATTGATTATTTCGGTTTTGTTTAGTCCAGATAAACATTTTTGTTTTTGGCTTTGACTTGATAAAATCTTGTGCATGTTATTTTGAATAAAAAGCAAGGTTATTTTAGAAACTCTTGTATAGTCGGGGGATGTCTTGCATTTGTGTTTTAGAAAGTGTTATATAGTCACTTTGTTCTCTCTTGTGATGGGAGAGTGTGGCTTTTTTCTGGTAGTTATATCTTAGTCCACTGATCATATAAACACACATTTTGAGTTATCCACCAAATAATGGAGATTACAGTTTTCCGGATGAACAATTGTTCATGCTTTTTTTCATTTTAAATCTTGAATGTAATTTAGGATTACCAAAATATTAGCTTGTGAAGAATCAATCATATGCGAATTGTTGTTATGCTTTTCGTCATTCTAGTATGTCTGTTTTGGGCGAAAAATATCGCGTGCAACCAGAAGCGAGTATTATTTCAGCTCTGGCTTCAACTATACATAATAATAAATGTTTTGTTTGCAATATCAAAATGATGAGGATATCTGAAGTACCTTTCACGGATATAATTCTCCAATCTCTTATGGAAAAAGAAAAAAAAACGATGAAACATAAATTTAAATATGGTACAGTGAAAAAGATTAAAATTGAAGGCTCAGTAACGAGGCGAAGAAGAGGCTCATGAATTGAATTTTAAATGGCGTATAACATATAAATTTTCAAGAACTCAAAAAAGCCTATTCAATATAACAGGCCACACGATGAAATCAAATTTCGGCAGGTTTGTATTAAACCAGATAATCCGATGCCAAACCATCTTTTGCTTCTTTTCTCGTGCCAATTCCACCAACCCAAGTATCAAATGAGTAAACTCACCAGAAGAATTTCTTGTGAAAACAACTCTATCCTCAGAAGAACTGCAAGGAGAAAATGTCCACGAAGCTGCATGAATCACGACTTGAGATAATACTAAAGAAAGACCCATCTTTTGCTTCTTTTCAGGTGCTTTCTTTTCTCCATTGATAAAGTCTAATCTTGCTTTATTTCAAGATAGTCAAGTCTGGTAAAGAGATAATAATAAAGAAAGACCTTAATGAATTTGAAACGGACCCGCATAATTTTTTCAAATTACAACAAAGTAATCTTCACGTTTGTGCCGTTCAAAACACTATCTTCCTTCATCAACGGCTGGTCTCTTGATTACTGTCACCACGAGTGGGGGTCCAACAAGAATAGTCTGATACCGGGGGAGCGTTTGATATACGATGGTTCCAATATAAAGACAGGAAAACTTCCAGAAAGGCTGATTTTACTTGTGATGCTTCTAGAAACCATATAATAACACTGATTTGCGTTCTATTCCTAAACATTGAGGTCCACCATTACAGACAATTAGGTCGAGCAATGCATGAAAACAAACTAGTAATTCGCTCCAAGGACATTATTCAAGCAATATTTGAACATGCGTTCGGCTCCACTATTATGTCTGCTCACTCATTGCAGCTTCATGCAACTACAGCAACCCACCAAACTGGAAAAGAAAAATATTCAGAAAAATTATTAAAAATTGCAAAAAAATTGTCTGCATCAATATTGGTTATGCAACATCGAATGACCGGCGTCCACGTCAATTATTTCCAACCAATTTTTGGCCAGAATAACTAAATTGGCAACTAGTTAAGGACTCAATTGGCCAAATTAAAAAAATTTATGACCGAATTGGCCGTTGTCTTTCCAACACGTATAAGATTTTTGGGACCATTCTCTCTAGATTTGCAGTTATGGCCGGCAAATTTTAGCGTCCCCAATTCAGTTAGACTTAACAAGAAGAGATCCTTCAGCCATTATTTAGAGGATTATCATAATTTGATCCGCCCGCTAGAGAAAGCTACTAGATCCACCCATTATTCACTTTGGCATGGAAGTAAAAGTTCTTCCAGTTATACAGCCCTTGTAAAGTGTGAAGTGATCCACGCAAGTCTTCTCTAGAATGCCTGTTGGTGAGCTCCCAAAATGGGTTAGCCGTTCTAAAAGCTCCATCGGTGGGATTGTTGACTATGCGATTACCATAATGATGTTGTATTACTGGACTAAGATGGAATATTAGTGGAGGTGACGTAGGGATTCAACTCATATAACCCTTCTAACAAGCCAAGTGATCAACACCAAAGTCTTCTCTCAAAAGGTTTGTCGGTGGGCTTATGCTAAACGTATTATTATATTTCCGAGTGCTTTCCCCGAAGGCTACATCAAATGGGATTGGATTCCCATCTAAAAAGTTTTCTATGGCTTTGTCAAAAGTAAATAAAGTTTAGAAAAGCAATAATAAAGCAGCGTGAAATGGCCTTCCAAATGATCAGAAATTGACGTTAAGACAAAATTTATTATCATATTTCCTTTGTCTTTAGAGTGATTTTTTACCTCTTGAAATTAGAAAGAAAAACTTCAGTAGAAAACCTTGCCATGAAATACCCTTAATCAGGTTGGACCATATTTGTAGGTATTTCGCACAGTGTCTACTAACTAATCAGGGATACTAGACCGACAAGTTGGTTAGTAGATGGTTGCTCCATGCATGAAAGACTACTATACCTGCCTCCCCGATAGTAGCTTATTCCAAAGAATAGATAGGGAAACTACCTTCCCCCCCCTTCCTTTTTTCCCCAAAGCCCCCTAATTCCTATATATATATATATATATGCTTCCCTACCTAGGAGGGAATACCTTTGAAATTTAATGTCTCATAATTCAAACGAAGTAGTTTTAGGACATACTTAGATCCATTCTTCCTTTTTTCATCAACATTAAAGTTACGTTGAGGGATGAGCCAAAAAGAATAGAAATGAAATCATCATTCAATTTCAATTCAATAAGTAATGTCTTTTGTTGTAATATAACGCGGAAACTAATATCGGATTTTGCAATTTGAGTCGATGCGAAATCACCAAAGAAATAAACGAGGAATAATAAAGGATATCAAAGATTTACGTGATTCGATCCGAATATTGGTACATACATCTACGGGAAGAGCAACAGTAAATAATTCATTATAATAAAAAAATCAGAATTATAATCGCTTACATGCTTAAATATTTCTCACACTTAAATTAATCCCAAGCCTACAGAATTTATAAATAAAATAACTCAATTTGATGCAAACTCGCTGTACAAAATCTACCGTGGTCTACCATCCTCCGTGCGATCGAGAAAAAGTGTCACCCAGTGCGACCCCTTTCTCACTTCGCCGTTCGTCATTTCGTGGAGTTCACTACACGGCTTGAAGGAATCTTCCGCGCGGCCAAGAAAAGGTACTCCACCCGACAGGATTAAAGTGTTGCCCCCTTCTTCTTTTTTATAGAAGTCAACAAATCCACTTTTGATGGGGACCGTCGAATTTCGAGCTCCTTTTCTTTTGTGGCCTTTAGACGTCCACCGTACGCCTGCCAAGGGTGTCCAATAAATAGGTAAAATGGTCTAATTTGTATTGATTCATTTTCATGAAATACAATTTCTGATAATCGATATTCAATCCAATTCTAACTCAATTCATATTCAACATGACCTATATTATTAAAACATATTCATGCTTAACCCTAAATATGAAAATAAATACCAACTCATTTAATCCATTTTAAGCTCTTCATGTTAATGTGTTATTTGGATATATATCAAATTAAAAAAGTAAAATAACAAAATATGAAGATGTAAGTAAATAAAACAAAAAATGTAAAAAACAAAAACAACAAAATTAAAGAGACACAAGGTGACTATGGTCTTTATTTTATTTTATTTAAAAAACAAATTCTTAATTATTTTTTTTTTTTCTTTTTCTTTTTCCTTTTTCTTCGCATGGTCACTAGCTACGACGACCGACCATAGGTGAGCTCGAGCCATGCTATAATACTATATATGTTTTTGTTGTGCTTTGTACTTTTTCCACCTTTACCATAAATAATGTAGCTTGTGCTCATCAGATTGGTTTGAAGGAGTTCATGAAATTTTCACAAGCAATATATGATGAAAGCTATTTTTATTCACCAATGATCAACATTGTGATGTGAATCTGTCCAATTCGATGTAATTGGTCATCCACGTGATTTCCAGTGCAAGCAAAGGACAGAGTTTCTTTCAAACATTTATACGAAGTCTCCAACGCAATTTCTTTTCCACGTTCCCATTGATCTCACATGGCTTTTTCCACAATCGATGCATTGAATGATTGTGTCGCGAAAGTTCGTGGAAATAAAATAGCTCAATCAGATGTAAACTCGCAGCGCAAGATTCACCGTGGTCAACATTGCTCCGTGCAATCGAGAAAAAGTGTCACCCAGGGCGAGCCCCTTTCTTACTTCGCTGTTCGTCATTTTTTTATTTTTTTGGAGTTCACGACACGGCTTGAAGGAATTCTTCTGCGCGGCCAACAAAAGGTACTCCCACCCCAACAGGATTTATGTGTTCTCCAGAAAAAACTCCCAACAGGAACCCCTTTCTTACTTCGCTGTTCGTCATTTTTTTCTTTTTTTGGAGTTCACGACATGGCTTTTTCTCGTTCTTTTACAGAAGTCAACAAATCCACTTTTGACCGGAACCCACCGAATATTCAAGCTCCTTTTTCTTGCGTGGCTTTCAGACGTCCACCGCGCGCCTTCTCGAAGATATTAGATAAGAGTTTTGCTAATATAACTATTTTTGCATAACTGCTAGAGTAACGGATGAGGAATGGACCTGTTAATAATTTCAAATTATTTGTTATCTTTTTTTTTTTTTTTATGATCTAGAGCAGAATGTTTTTATCACGGTGAATTAAGGACAGTCATTTAATCATTTCTCATAAGATAAAATCAATCAACTGAGAAACAAACCCGTAGTCAGAGCAAATATACTATGTTCCCTCCTAACAAAATCCAAACTTGAGTCGGATTAATGGGCGCATCGGATTTGAACAAATCGAGATCTTCAAAATGGTTTGGATTTCGTACATGTGCTAAAACTTGAGACATAATATTACAATTTTTGTTTGCAATCAAAAAAGATGTTTTGTTGTTGCCCTCTGTATTATCCCACCAAAGTGGGTGATCAAACAATATTCAAGCAAATCTTCAATCCATCATCAAATTTAACTTAGAATAACATTATGAGCTGCCGCGAAGATAACTCAAGTTGGATAATGAAAGAAAAAAAACAGATGACAAAGGTCTCATTTTTTAAAACCCGATTATCGTATCTTTTTATCATGATAAGATCAGTGCCAACTCCAAAATCCAACTCCACATTTTGGAGTTGACCATCTCGATCTCATCCCAATATATTCACCACCAACAAACAACGATCATAGATCTTTGTCTGTGTGTAGAATGTCTAGTGTAGTTGTTCCGTGCTAAGGTGATGTAATCAAAATGGATGCAATGCTGACGGTATGAGAGAGGATATAGTAAGGACATATTTCATGTAGTTGATTACGGTGTATATAGATTGGTATTCATTTTACCCTATTACTTCACGACCTTTCCAAGGGAAAAAAAATGTGTTGGTTTAATTTCAGCACAGGTGTATTTACACCATATTCAAGTACAATTGTTCCACCAAGAGCATGAATATAAATAAGGTGGATTCGAATGTGAAGTATAAACCGAGTTTTGCACATACCTACAAATGAGTGTCAAAATAAACACTCATGATAAGAGAGCTTAACCTCCTTTTTTTTTTTATCAGATGATTTGCAGTATTTCGTTCTTCTTATAACTCCCAGATTTGATAAAATTAGCAGGCATTGGAAAGGCAAAGACATTTTTAGTTTCGTTCATCTTATAACCATTCTTCTTTTAGCTATAAGGGACTTCCTAAATCTAGCACCCCATCATCCATCGGGTATTCGGTTCATATACTACTCAGAATTACGAAATGATTTAACCGGAACCAAAGGAAGAAAATGTAATGTTACAATGAGATTACCACGGGAGGTGAGTATCAATTGGGTGATCATATATTGCTACTAGGTAATTGCCTCGCAAGATTACCCAGGAAACGGGTAATGGACTTATGAGCCCTTTGCAACACCATGCTAGCTTCTCTCTCATTTTCGTTAGCAGCAGGTGGCTGTTCTTGAATCGAATGTACACTCCTCACAAGCTTTTGCAGCTCCTATTGGAAGTACAACGTAGGAAAATATTCACCATAAACATGTTAACCCAGTACTAATTTTGACAATGCAACATAGTAGATGTCAACCACGCTAAGTACTGGCAATTGGCAAATGCAAATCTCAGCGATGGGCAATGTGTTGCATTGTGCACTGAAGAACGATCTAAACATAATGAAGTTATGTGCATGGCAAGGGCAGGCACATACATAATGTTGTGCACGTTACAGAGGAATGAATTAGCCCGACCGGGGATAGGCTTGTGCAAATGTTACCTACATGCCCATGAAAAACCATCAATCTAGTTTACGTTGTCAAGAGCAGAATGTCAAATGAGAAATTACTTTCTATTTTCAGTACATAAAACTGTCGACACTTGATATTGAGTACTTAAATTCTTAGTGCTTATTTTTTTAGTCTTATCAAACGGGCTTTTAGGCTTCGAATATGTGGGCCTAGTTGAGCGCCCAAGATCACCCATAACTGAGAGAATGTGATGCAGTGCAGAGTGGGTGATTCTTGTTTTGAGTGAAATAATGGATGGAATCAGAGTGTGTGGGAATGAATGTCGATGGGCAAATGCAACACGCACATATCATGCCGTGAGGTCTAAACGTATCTAATTCGATGAATAAGGATTCCATGGTTCAGGACACTTGGTAGAAATCAGCAGCTCTCAGTGAAAATGAAGCCAGGATTTTAGTGTATGCTTAAGAGATTTGTAACCAGCAAAGAGTGTTTCCAATGGTTTCTTTACAACTAAGTATCAAATCAATGACGTACTGGTGAAACTTTCTTCTCTAGGTGATTGGGAAGCGGACTTCTCGCACAGCCCGCACATGCCGAACTCGTTTTCCTCAAAGAGGATGCAAATGAAACTTTGAGTAGCAGCGGAAGGCAATGCAGATTTTTTTTTTCTTTTTCAAGCGACGAAGTTAAAAAGCAGGTATCCCCTCCTCTTCCCCGTGTCCATGTTCGAAATCTTCTTTCTCTTTCGTCATTATCTTTGCCAACCCAGGCCTCCGATACCAATAAAGCTCGCAGCCTGCTCTGGTCACCATCTTCCGTGGCCTCAATTGAAGCATCTATTAACTCAGGCTCCACTTCTCGCAGCAACTTCCCTAACAAATGTGATTCATTAAGGAAGTTTACATTGCACAACAAATCAATGACACCTCTCGTGCATATTTTGTAGAATACAACTAAATAAAACTGCTTTAGCAAAAAGAAAAAAAAAAAAAAAAAAAGAAGAGACACTTATGTTCCATCTGGAATTGAAAAAAAAAATTGTTCAGCAAGCAAAACTTCAGATTTTTCACACGGCTTGAGCATTCATCTACGACTTTCCCGAGCACATCATTAGCAGTTACTGATCATTCATCAATATATGCTCGAGGAACCATACTGCAAGTACCATCCAAGCATTTTAAAGTACAAGCCGACACACTCAATTTCAATCTAAGTGGGAAAAAAGCGGCAGTTGGGAAAGGGCTGCTTACTCCAAGAACTATTTTACCCAGAAAGAACTCATCGTGCAATAGCCGAGCATAGCAAGGAAGATACCAGGTGAAGCGGTGAGAAAGGCGAAAAGATTCTCACAAACACACACGTACACACTCGTAAAAACATGAATAAAAATGTGATAGTACCAATGAAATTGAAATGCCTTCGCTTTCCTTCTCGGACATCGGGTCCCAGTCTCTGCGGCAAATTAACAAACATCACAACGGCATGAACAAGTGACAACTCAGACCAAAAGCCTCAAGAGAAACAGCCACGCACTGCAGGAGCATCACCTTCGCAAGCATCTGAGCGTCCAACGCCGCTTGACTCCAGAGAAGCCACTCCGCAATTCCTCTTTTAAAAGAAAGGATAATGAATCTACAGTGCTACGTTATTGAACATCGTTATATCCACGAAGCCCGTGAAAGCTCAACATCGCGCCGCCTCCAAGACGCATTTTTTTTCCCCAGCGCTCGGATCTGGGGATGGGAAAAGGAAGCGAGTTCCATGCCCAAGAGGCTCTTCTGGGCGTCGGAGTCGGAGTCGCTGCCGTCATCTTCTCAGGGGATCGTACGACGGTGGGCGGTTGGGGAATCTAAGCCCGCGCGGCCGGTGATGGACGTCGCGGGTGCCGAATGGACCACACCGTCTAGAACAGACAACGGTGAGGACGCGACGTCGTTCCAAAGGGCGAAAGAGATATCTGTAGTGGATAACGGCTCTCGCTTCATTTTCCTTTTTTTTGGCTTTTTTTTTTTTTTTTTGAGCTGTGTGCTTGACAAATTTCATTATTCATCTTTCCAATTCAACTCATATACAATTATACCTTAGTTTAGGACCTGAGCAAGTCTTTAAAATGCTCAACGGAAAGAAAAATTGGGAGATTTGCCTTGCGGAGTGACCCCGCAATGTCAAATACATGTATTCCCTCTCAATCGGGTAAAAAAAAAAAAGAGTAGGAATTAGGGGGCCATGCAGTAATAAAGGTAGATACCACGTCAGGAACTTCGATTCTTGACTACTGTCGAGTAGGCAAGTATAATAGCCTTCTACACCTAGAGTGAAGGAGTGGGTGAAAGGCCCAATATAGAGTTGGCACGCCCTTAGGGGCAAAGTCAAATTAACCAACCGCCAACTCTGTATCCCCGGTTAATTTGACTTTGCCCACAAGATACAAAAGAAGAAGACATTAGAAACAAGCCTTCATAAGGGAAATAACATTTGAAGTCGATTAGGTGACATCTTTATTTGCTAAACCTACATTATATGGTTTAAAGAGATAACTTCTCAACAATTTCTCTGTCCATGAAACTTGATGGCCTTCCGCTTTGGTTTCTCCATCCACACGGCTACACTTCTCTCTAGCATTCTCACGCCTTGCGCAAGCCATTTGGGCCTTCCCGTTTCAAATGCAATGTATGCTATGGAAATCCCAATGACAAATTCCAGAAGTATAACCTATCACACCCTTCTTTCTGTTTGAACCAACTCTTATGTCCTTTGCGATCAAAAGGTGTCGAGGACGATGGTGGAGGAGGTTGAGCATCGCCAGGGCATGCTTTTGGCAATGGAGTTCCACATAAGCCTGGATTCCCACTAAACGACTTCGCTTGAAAATGTGCTCAATTGCTTGTCTTGAGGAATTCGACCAGTGAGTTGGTTCTTCAAGAGGTTTAAGTACCCAAAGGATGCCAAATCTCCTAGTGCTCTAGGAATTCCCCCATTAAGCATGTTCGAAGATAGATCAAGTCATTCAAGTTTAGTCAGGTTTCCTAAAGTTAGAGGGATGGAACCAATAAGGTGGTTGTGCGAAAGATTGAGCCCTATGAAAGAGCGAAGATGGCCAAAAGCTTCAATAATGTCTCCTTGGAAAGAGTTGCGCAACAAGTCAATGGTTGTGAGGACAATCAATATTTTCACTAGCTTAATCTCTAGCCTTTTCATGGTCACGATCACGAAATTGTCATATGACTCCCCTCACAAAAACTTTGTCACATACAATGATTTGTGTTGCCTAGTTTCGCCATTCACCATGGCTTTAAGATCCATTATCAAGTTGACTAGCAAAGAACCACCAAAGTTGTTGTTGGAGAGGTCCAAAATGTGTAACTTCGCAAAGAGGTAAACTCCCTTAGGATATCCAAAAGATCCTTAAGATTGTTGGACCTCAAAATGAGAACTTTTAGTTCTGGGAGTGCTCCCGACCATCTCGGGAATATATCCTCCATATGATTGTCGCTCAAATCTAGAAATTCTAGATTTTTACATTTGACGAGGGACCGAGGTAATGTGTCTCTAAACCAATTTTGACTCATGTCAAGAGTCGTCAAGCTATTTTGGAAGAAAATGATTGAGGAATTGTGCCCTCAAGATGATTCATTCGCAAATTCAAAACTGACAAGTCAATGCTAAAATTTGTTATGCATCGAGGCAAGCTACTTGTTAAGCCATTGTTGGACAAGTTGATGACCTCGAGCTGGGTGGCATTACTTATCAAAGAATGAATCTTTCCTGTTATATTGTTACTTGCAATAGAATAATAAAATGTGACGTGTGATGTAAGTGGGATTTGGCCTCCAAACTTGTTGGACAAATCTATTATAGTCAATGTGGTGTTTGAGAAAACCTCTGTGAGCCACCATCCTATAAAATTGTTATCACAAATAAATAAAGATTCAAGAGCAAGGAAGGATAGTCTAAAAGAGTGAGGTTAATCTTACCATGAAATTTGTTGGATTGCAAATCAAGGTATTCCAGATGCAATGCTTCCAA
Source organism: Eucalyptus marginata (assembly GCA_014182565.1). Taxonomy (NCBI): domain Eukaryota; kingdom Viridiplantae; phylum Streptophyta; class Magnoliopsida; order Myrtales; family Myrtaceae; genus Eucalyptus; species Eucalyptus marginata. The sequence continues at coordinate 8,142,910 of CM024590.1, forward strand.
CCATCATGAGGGGATATCACTAAACTCATTGTGACCGAGAAGTAGTGTTTCTAAGTTCATGCTTTTGACTAGGGAGCACAGTAATGGCCCTTTTAATGTATTGTTTCCCAAATCTAGACTTTGGAGATAAGTTATATTACCAAAAAATGGCTGTATATTCCCAAAGAGATTATTGTTAGAAAAAATTTAGAGACAGGAGTGAACTCAACTGGCAAATCATAGGAGGGATCTCACCGGTGAAACCATTGTTGAGACATCAAAGTCAAGTATATAAGGTGGAGGCATCGGGGGTGGTCCTCAGAGTGAGTTGTTGTGAAGATCAATATATGACAAACTCTTTCAATGCATTTGTTGTATACCTCCCTCTAGAAAGCTTTGAGAAAGATCTAATGCATCCAATGTATCATGACTTATTTCCCAAAACCACTTTGGGATCTCCCCACTAATCCTATTGCGAGAGAGGCCAAAGTTTGTTAATCTTTTTAACTAATATAAGAAATAAGGGAACTCGGTCAAGGTGCAAGAAGTCAACTCCAGCCATTGAAGAGAAAAGGATGAAAGAGAGAGATTATAATAAGTCGCTTTTGGAAATGTACCAAGATTACGCGAAAGTAGGAGCGAGCAAGGTCATTACTAGAAAGGTCAAGCATCCAAAGGTGGTGAAGGAGTAGGAGGGAGCTATTAGAGTGGAGAGTGCCGCGAACCCAACTGCAAGCAAGATCGAGAGTAATGACGTTACCAATAACATTGTTGCAAATGACACCGTCCCACGAGCAGCAGTCTACCTCCTTGTCCCATGAGTTTGTCTTTGGAGAAGAGTGGTAACAAGAGTCTGATGCCATGCTATCAAGCGCGAAAGAGTTTTTAAAATGGAGCAAGGCGTTGCGCTAGTCAGAAGGGCAATGGGAGTGTGGGAAAGGAAGGGGAGGAATGTAGAAGGGGCGAATGAGAGAAAAAGAGAAAACAGAGGAGGCTGAGGATATGATGCCACCCCGTTTTGTGATTTAGCAGGCAAGTGAGTGCTCCGACTTATAAAATGTGAAGTGATGGACACCAAGTCTTCCGATACAACGAGTTCGACTTGTCTTGTGGGTTGTGAATTAATTTATTATGCCTATATCAACCCACTATTACACCCACCCCATTTTTCTGTAGTCATCTATTAATCTTAACCCACATAAGAAAAAGCTATTAGATCCTCCCCATTATTCAGTCTAGCATCCGAGTGAGTTTGCTGGTGGTTGGGATAGGAATTTAACTCATATAGCCCTTCTAATAAGCCAAGTTGTCTCCACACGTCTGCTCTCAAAGGTCTGTCGGAAGGCTTGTACTAAATATAATTTTGTAGGCTGCATTCGCTCGTGACCTTCCCAGGTGAAAAAGGGTTAACCTCAGTGCATATGTACTTGTATAGGATTCAACTACATCCGTACTGGCTGGCACCAGCATGAACGTTACCCCAGGTAGATTCGGATGCAAAAGCCTAAACTGAGTGTCAAAATAAACATTTATGAGAACAGAGCTTAACCTCCCTTTTTTTTTTCTTTTTCTATCAGACAATTTGCATAATTTCCCTCCTTTTATAACTCTCTGGAATTGATAAAATTAGCAGGCAGTGGAAAGGTAAAGGCAAATGAATAACGTTAGTGGCATAACTATTCTCTTTTGAGCCATTGCGCTGCGCAATTTGCGCAGGACTGAACCCAGCACCTAATTAAAACTGGCACCCCATCATCCACCTGGTACTCGGTTCATCCATAACCCTGAATCGTAGAACGATTCAACCGGACCCTGGAAAAAGAAAATGTGAATGTTACAAAAAAGATTAGTACAAGAGGTGAGTATCGACTGTGTAATCATGTATTGCTATGACATAATTGCCTCGCAAGGTTTCAGAGGAAACGAGCAGGGGACTTCTGTGCCCTTAGGAGCGCTATGCTAGCTTCTCTCTCATTTTCAGCTGGCTGTTCTTGAGTCGACTGTACACTCCGTACAAGCTTTCGCAGCTCCTATAGGAAGTACAAGGTAGAAAAATATTCAGCATAGACATGGAACCCAAAAATTATTTTGACAATCGGCAAATGCGAGTTTCAGCAACGGCATGTGCACTGAAGAACGATCTAAACATGGCGAAGTTTGTTGTCCAAGTTGGAGCGATGAATTAGCCCGACCAACGATAGAGTTGTGTAAATGTTAACTACATGCCATGCGTTACCGCGTGTGCTCATGCAAAACCATCAATTGGTCTTCATAGTCAAGAGCCGGATGTTAAACGAGTAGTTGATTCCGCAGCAACCCATGGATATTTTTTATCCAGGGCATGGAGTTGTTCAAGATGCTATACATAGACAGTAAGAAAATTTGAATGCTCCAATAGATAAAACTAAATGCTCAAACTGTAAGAGATATCTGTCAACTTACTTGCCGGTCAAAATCAATGGTGTGATTGGAGAAAACTTCATTGGCTATTTGAATGTCTTTACTGATTAAACCATCAAACCAACTGCTTGCTATGCTTGCATTCTCACTACACTCCTGGGAATTGAAAATTGAAAAGCAAGTCAACATCGAGAAACCTGAACGAATGCTAGAGAAGGAAGATGGACATTGTGAAGACCTAAAGTTTCATGCATGACCAATGCATCACATCACTAATGAACCACCTTTTCAATATATGTAAGATTTGGCATATTTCATGGGTGATGAAGATCTCATACCATCTCTGCCTCCAAAAAGTTGTATATCCGTTGGATAATTAAAAAAAGTTGTTCATTGTCTAAATCTGCGGTATCGCTAGTAACCCATCAAGCCAAGATTCATCCTTGCTGTGCACCTAAAAAAAGGCAGGAGTAACCCTTGACAAAATTGGAAATGAGATATTAATGGCTCCATATCAGAATACAAGTTAGATATGTTCTCGCTGAAGTTTTTTGCAGGAAAAACTGCTCCCACTCCGCACTACTTACTATGCGAAGTTAAACATAAGTCTCTCTTTTCCACTAAAAAAGTAGCAAGTTTGGTTACTTAGTAACTACTTTATCCAATATATGTAAGACTTTGATTTCGAATTTTGGGTTTCATCCAAGACCTTTTTGGCCAGTAAAGGGCAGAGCAAATGGATTCTGTTGCAGAAAGATTCATGTGAACTCTGCTGACCAAAGTTGCACAGAGCAATTAGGAAAGACAAATATCGTGCAAGGTGAGGAGAAATGGATTGATGCTGCTTTCACATCCAGTGCCATTCTAAAGAAATACGGAGAACAAGATGAAAATGCAGAAAAAGACAAAGAAAGTGATGCGGATTCAAAGAAAGGGACATATGAATTTAAAGGCACAGGTGAGCTCCCACAAAGATTGCGTCTTCTGATAAGCACTTTTTTTTAGACAATTTTATGTAAGTTTTTGTATTATATGAACTAGACCAGATTATTTGGCACATTCAATGTTTCAAATTTATCTTATCCTTTACAATATTGAAAAGGTAAAGTAATTATTAATTTCAAGCATGTCTATGAATGCATAATTCTAAGTGATGATAGTACTTTACAGAAGATAACAAATTTCCTTTCTCCATCCACATACGTTGCCTGCATAGCGTTTCTGCTTTTCTGCAGACTCAAATCATTTAAATGTTATATCATTGACCTATTAATTATATGTGGCAATCATCTCTTTTATTGCTAGGATATAGAAAAATTGTCGTGCATGCACGTATTATGTTGCATGGTCTACTGTATCTAATCTGACATATAAAGTTTCCATGGCTTAGGACACCCGTAGAAATCAGCACCTCTCAGTAAATTCAAAGCCAGGGATTCTAGTCTATGCTTAGATTTTTTAATAAAAACCAGGGCACTAAGTGTCAAATCGAGTAAGTACAGGTAAAACTTTCTTCTCTAGGTGATTGGGAAGCTGACTCCTCAAACATCCCATACATGTTGAACTTTTTCTCCTCTAAGAAATACTTACGAGGCAGCAGTAGGCAATGCAGATTTTTCTTCAGTGACAGAGTTAAAACCAGGTACCTCCTCCTCTTCCTCGTGTTCTTGCTCAAAATCTTCTTCTCCTTCATCATCATCTTTGCCAAACCACACCTCGGATACAGATAAAGCTTGCAGCCTACTGTGGTCACCATCTTTCGAAGCCTCAATTAAAGCATCCATTAACTCAGGTTCAACTTCTCACAGCAACTTCCCTAACAAATATGATTCATTAAGGAAGTTTACATTGCATATTATGGACTCATGAGGCATCAATGAATCATTGAATCAACACCGCTCGTGCGTATTTTGTAAAATAAAACTAAATTAAAATACCTTAGCCAAAAAAAAAAAAAAAAAAACTAAATAAAACTGAAGAGAAAAAAAGCCAAGGACATTTGTGTTCCATCTGGAAATGAAAAAAAGCGTTCAGCAAGCAAAATCTCAGATTTTTTGCACAGCTTGAGCATTCATGTACGCCTCTCACGAGCACATCATTAGCAATTACTTATCATTCATCAATTTATGCTCAAGGAACTATACTGCAATTATCATCCAAGCATTTCAAAAGTACAAGCTGACATACTCAGACACAATCTAAAGGGGGTGAAAAGGGGGCAGTCAAAAAAGAGCTTCTTATCTTAAGAACTATTTTTTTGGGCAAGAACTCATCGTGCAATGGCCAAGCATAGCAAAGAAGATACCAGGTGAACCGGCAAAGAAAGGCGAAAAGATTCTCACGAACACACACATCCACACTCACAAAAACATGAATAAAACTTGACAGTACCAATGAAATTGAACTGCCTTCGCTTTCCTTCTCGAACATCCGGTCCCAGTCTCTGCGACAAATCGACAAACATCTCAACGGCATTAACAAGTAACAACTCGGACCAAAAGCCTCACGAGAAACAGCCACGCATTGCAGAAGCATCACCTTCGCAAGCATCCGAGCGTCCAACGCCGCTTGCTCCAGAAAAGCCACTCTGCAATCTCCCTTTTAAAAAGAAAGGATAATGAATCTACAGCGCTACGTTATTGAACATCATTATATATACACGAAGCCCGTAAGAGCTCAAAATCGCGCCGCCTCCAAACACATCATTTTTTTTTCCCAGCAGTATCTGAGGAAGCGCTTGATTTGGGGATGGGAAAAGGAAGCGAGCTCCACGCCTTCCTCTGGTTGAGGCTCTTCTGGGCGTCGGAGTCGCTGCCGTCATCTTCTCAGGGGATCGTACGGCGGCGGGCGGTTGGGGAATCTGAGGCCGCGCTGCCGGTGATGGACGTCGCAGTGTTGCGAAGGGACCACATCGTCTGGAACAGACAACGGTGAGGACACGACGTAGTTGGGCGAAAGAGATATCTACAGTGGATAATGGCTCTCGCTTCATTTTCCTGTTTTTTGGCTCTCTGTTTTGAAGCTGAGGGCTTGACAAATTTCATTATTCATCATTTCAATTCAACTCATATTCAATTACGCCAAGATACAAAAGGAGTAAACATTACAAACAAGCCTTCATAATAAGGGAAATGACATTTCAAGTCAATTTGGTGACATCTTTATTCACTAAATCTACATTGCACGGTTTAAAGGAACAACTTTTCAATAATTTTACTATTTATGAAACTTGATGGCCTTCCACTTTGACTTCTTCATCCACTGAGCTGCACTTCTCTCCAGCATTCTCACGCCCCGCGTGAGCCATTTGGGCCTTCCTATTTCAAATGCAATGTATGCTATGGAGATCCCAATGACAATTCCAGAGGCATAACCTATCCACACTACTTTCTTTTTTAACCAACTCTCATGTCCTTCGTGATCAAAAGGTGTCAAGGATGATGGTGGAGGAGGTTGAGCATCACCAGGGCATGCTTTCAACAATGGAGTTCCACATAAGCCTAGATTCCCACTAAACGAGTCGTTTGAAAATGTGCTCAATTGCTTGTCTTGAGGAATTTGACCAATGAGTTGGTTCTTCGAGAGGTTTAAGTACCCAAGGGATGCCAAATCTCCCAGTACTCTAGGAATTCCCCCACTAAGCATGTTTGAAGATAGATCAAGCCATCCAAGATTAGTCAAGTTTCCTAAAGTCAAAGGGATGGAACCAATAAGGTAGTTGTGCGAAAGGTTGAGCCCTAGTGAGAAATCGAAGATGGCCAAAAGCTTCAGGAATGTCTCCTTGGAAAGAGTTGCGTGACAAGTCAATGGTTGTGAAGATGGTCAAGATCTTCACTAACTTTGTCTCTTGCCCTTTCATCATCACGGTCACGGTATTTTCATATGATTTCATCCCGTAGGGAGGGCTAAACCATGTCATATACAATGGTTCATCTTCCTCATCTTCTCTATTCTTCATGCCTCTAAGGTTCATTATCAAGTTGGTTGGTAAAGGACCGCTAAAGTTGTTGTTGGAGAGATCCAAAATGCGTAACTTCTGAAAGATGAGATCTCCCTTCGGAATATTCAAAAGACCCTTGAAATTTGTTGGACCTCAAAATGAGAACTTTGAGTTCTGGGAGTTTTCCCAACCATCTCGGGAATGTATCCTCTATCCGATTGCTACTGAGATCCAAAATTTGCAAATTTGTACAATTGACAAGGACCGGGGCAATGTGCCTTCAAACCGATTTTGACTCAAATCAAGAGTCAGCAATCCATTTATCAAAGAAATTGATTGTGGAATTGTGCCCTCGAGTTGATTCATTCGCAAGTTCAAAACCGAGAGAAGAATGTTATGATTTGTAAAGCATTGAGGAAAGCTACCTGTTAAACTGTTGTTAGACAAGTCGATCATCTGGAGAAAGGTGGCATTGCATATCAAAGAAGGAATCTTTCCTGTTATAATATTACTTGCAATGGAATAATACACTGTGATGGGAGATGGAAGTGGAATTGGCCCTTCAAATTTGTTGTTGGACAAATCTATTACACTCTAATGAGGTGTTGGAGAAAACATTTGCAGGCCACCGCCCAATAAAATTGTTGTTGGAAATAAATAAATATTCCAAGAGCAGGGAAGGAGAGTTCAAAGGCAGTGAAGTTGATCCTACCATGAAATTTGTTGGATTGCAAATCAAGGTGAAGCAATTGCGGTGCTTTCAGCCAATGTGGGAATATATCATTAAATTCGTTGTGATTGAGAACTAGTATTGATAAGTTCACCCATTTGACTAGGGAGCGTGGCAATGGCCCTTGTAATTTATTGATGCTCAAGTCTAGAATCTCAAGATTGGTTATATTACCAAAACTAGGGGGAATATTCCCTAAGAGACTATTGTTAGACAAATCTAAAGTTAAGAGTTTGGTTATATTACCAAAACATGGGGGCACAGTCCCCAAGAGATTGTTGCTCGATAAATTTAATTCCAAGAGGGAACTCAACTGACAAATCAAAGAGGGGATCTCACCAGTGAAATTATTGTTCATGGCATAAAAGTAACGAGTAGAAGGTGAAGGGATCGGGAGTGGTCCTTGGAATGAGTTGTTCTAGAGGTCAATATACGACAATCGTTTCCAATGCAATTGGTGTATACCTCCCTCCAGATGATTATTAGAAAGATCTAAACATTTCAATGTATGATGGCTTATTCCCCAAAACCACCTTGGGATCTCCCCACTAATCTCGTTGGAAGAGAGGTCTAAGTCTGTTAAGCTTTCTAACGAATTCAAGAAATAAGGAAACTTGTTCAAGTTGCAATATGATATCTTCAACACTTGAAGCTTTGGGAGAAGGAGGGAACTATTGGAATAGAGAGCGACATGAAACTGAACGGAGGAAAACTCAAGACCAATGACATTACCTGTGACATTATCGCAAGTGACCCCATTCCAAGAGCAGCAATCTATGCTCTTGTTCCATTCCAATGCGCATTTAGACTGTAGATAAGGATAACAATCGGTTTTATTAAGGTAGAAGGAATTCTTAAAATTGAGTAAGGCATCCCGTTGGTCTGGAGGGCAAAGGAAGGAGGCAAAGAGAAGATGGAAATTTAAGAAAAACAGGAAATAGAAGAGGCCAAGGATTTGATGCCACCCCATTTTGCAATTTAGCATGCGAGTGAGTTTATTGGTGGTGGGGAGTGCTTCAACTTATACAGCCCTTCTCAAGTGTGAAGTCATTGAAACAAAAAAGGTCCATTGGTGGGCTCACATGTGTCATCAATTTTAAAAGCTTTGTTGGTTGGCATTCGAGTAATTTCATGTAAGATTCGGTCAGAATGATGTCTCATTTTCTCATGGTCAAGGAAGATCAGATTTTCTGCCAAAGTTAGTTTAGTCATAGGTACACAAGCGTGTAAAACAAATATCCAAGTTAAAAAAAATTTTTTTCTTTCCTAGACACATACACTTTACACTGTTCGTTCCTTTTATATCAATCATGATAAGGATGGACAGAAAGAAACATTAATAGGGAGTGATATTTGACACAAGCTTTGTGACCCCAACCCTCAGGTTCTACACTACATCCTGAAGATAAACACAAAAAGAAATAGATCTAACAAGTCACAAAAAGAATTACTAGACTTTACCAAAAAAAAAAAAGAATTACTAGATCTAACGAGTCACAAAAAGAAATAGAATTTAAATTGAGTTGTTCTCCTTACGGTGATAGGCTACCTAATTAATTGACAACCCGCAACAACGGGAAAGCCTCCAATATTTTCGTCAGACATAGGAGCAAATAAAACCTAAAAAAGTTATTTGACACTTCATGCCAGAGACAATCCATATGCATATTTGGATCGCGTCTAAACATGTATAAAACACGAGTACTTAGAGACCACATCATATTTCTAAAAGTTAAATTATTGTGGAATTTAATATAAAGTGATAAAATATCTTTAACTTCACTAAAGTGCTTGTCAAATAGTTTATAGCTACAATTGTGCAGAAAGAAAAAGAAAACAGTCTGGTCGAGCACAATAACTGTCGGGCAACATATATATATATATGTGTGTGTGTGTGTGTTGCTCTGTCATCATAGTCCAGTAGATAAATGTGGAGAATCTATTAGGAGGAGCGCATTCATTTATGAATTTTTTTTTCCAGTAATGCAACTTTGAATTTGCAGATACTTTGAATCTCTAATATCTTTAAGTTTGATAAAGTGCTTATCAAATATTTTACGGCTATTATAGCTTATGACAACTCTTAAAAAAACTGCCTCACACAACTTTTAGATGTTATAACTTTAAAATATGTATTACTCCAGTACCTAACTCTAAGGGTAAGACATAAAAATTTTATATGATGATTTCGTAAATCGTGACATAAATTTGATAATAGTAAGCACAAAAACCAAGCGGCCCCTCTTTACCAAAAAAAAAAAAAAAACCAAGCGGCCCCGAGGGGCGACGGTCCCCATGCCGGTCAACCCAAACATACAAGAGGATTATCAGTTATGGAATCGTCTCACCTTACCCCCTGGAAATCTGTATTGTCATTTCCGGGAGCCTTTTTTTTTCCCCACCACAAAGTCTAATTCGGCTTCAATTATAAGGCAAAACCAAAATGTCTCGAATTGGCCACGCAACTTATGAAAACCTGCGCAAAGACCCTGTGGAAAGGCCTGCATAATTGCTTCGGAGGCTGAGGAACTGATGCCACCCCCACATTGCGCTTTAGCAGATAAGTTAATGGTGGTTGGGATGAGGATTCAACTTAAAGGAGATTTTGCAAGAATCGCATGTTTGGATTATCTGCATAATGCTTGAGCTGCCATGATCCCCAGACTAAAGACAACAAACATCTCGTCGTGTAAACTCAATTGTGCTAGAGTTGGTGGAATATGAAAACGAAGAATCAGATCATAATCATAGTCTCAACATGAACCGGCTCTTGATGACCCCGCTCTCATATTCCAAGTCAGGAAGTTTGTTTTCCCATGGAAAAAGTATTCTCTGATGTACTTTATTCTATCGTATGAAACCCAAATAAGGGCAAAAGGAAGTGGCTTTAGCAAAAGTGAGAGTTGCATTATTCTAGGCACTCAGGTGGTCCTTGTTCTGCTTTTTATCAAGTCAAGTCTCCTCCAGTATTGCTTGCCAATAATGAATCGCTTCTCTTATGCTCATACTATTTATCCTTTTAATTAATTTGGTTAAGTTTCTTAACAAATTACCGACATATTTTACTTTCATCTACAATCATTGATAATCATGGTGAGTAGAAGAGTGCATAACTTTTAAGATTAAGCATCCCATCTCTCTCTCTCTCTCTCTCTCTCTCTCTCTCTCTCTCTCTCTCTCTCATATTTCTTTTCATTTATCAGGGTAAACATAAGCAGCATACGAAAGTTAATCTTATGTGCACGATCGATTATATAATAAGATCATGAAGATCAATTGAGAATTAGCATGTCTAGAATCCACATGTGATTTATTTTTGTTTTTGGCTTTGACTTGACGTTTTCAAAATCTTCCCGTGCATGTTATTTTGAATAAAACTGTTCGGCAAGTTATTTTAGAAACCGTTATATAGTCCGGGGATGTATTGCATTTGTGTTTTAGAAAGTGTTATATAGTCATTTCATTCTCTCTTGTGATGGGAGAGTATGGCCTTTTCCGGTAGTTATATCTTAGTCCACTGATCATATAAACACATATTTTGAGTTATCCACCAAATAATGGAGATTACAGTTTTTTGGATGAACAATTATTCATGCTTTTTTGCAATTTTAAGGTTTGAATATGATTTAGGATCACCAAAATATTAGCCTGTGAAGTATCAATCATATGCGAATTGTTGTTTTGCTTTCAGTCCCCTCTAATATGTCGTTTTTGAGTTAAAAATATCGCATGCAATCAGAAGTGAGTATTTTTCCACTCTGACTTCAACTACACAATAATAAATAAGTATCTTGTTTGCAAGATTCAAATGATGAGGGTATCTGACGTAAACAAAGTACCTTTCAAGTATGTAATACTTAAATATGATACGGTGAAAAAGAGTATGACTGAATGCACATTTAAAGAGGCAAGAAGAGGCTAGTCAATTGAATTTTAAATGGCATAAAAAATACAAATTTTCAAGAATTTGAAGCCTTTTTCATATAACAAGCCACATGATGAAATCAAATTTTGGCAGGTTTGGATTAAACCAAATAATGCGATGCCAAACCATCTTTTTGCTTATCATCTCGTACCAATTCCACTAGCCCAAGTATCAGCTGAGTAAACTTACCAGAAGAATTTCTTGTGAAAACAACTCTATCCTCAGAAGAACTGCAAGAAGAGTGTGACCCACAAAGGCTGCATGAATCACGAGTTGAGATTATACTAAACAAAGACCCATTTTTGCTTCTTTTCAGGTGCTTCTTTTCTCCTTTGATAAAGTCCAATCTTGCTTTATTTTTCATAGTCAAGTCTGGTAAAAAGATAATAATAAAGAAAGACCTGAATGAATGTGAAACGGACCTGCATAATCTTTTAAAATTACGACAAAGTAATCTTCACGTTCATGCTGTTCAAACGCTATCTTCCCTTAGCAACGGCTGGTCTTTTGATTACTATCACGACTAGGGGTCCAACAAGAATAGTCTGATACCAAGGGAGCGTTTGATATACGATAGTTTCAATATAAAGAAAGGAAAACTTCCAGAGAGGCAGATTTTATTTGTGATGCTTCCAGAAAGCATATGAAAACACTGCACTGCTTTATATTCCAAAACAAGTCAGATCAACAGTTTCGTACAATTAGTTCGAGCATAAAGTCCTTGAGGAAAGGCCTGCGAAATTGCTTGGGAGGACGAGAATTTGACGCCACCCCATTTTGCACTTCGGCATGTGAGTGAATTTATTGGTGGTGGGGATAAGGGATTCATCATCGACTTTAGACAGACTGTCAACACAGGTCTTCTCTGAAAGATTTGTTAGTGGGTTCGCATGGACTTCCAACTTCTTCCTCCGTCGTCTCCAATAAGACCACTTTAACTTGCCTTCCGGGTTGGGAGTTAAAATATCTTTGAAGTTTGATAAAGTTCTTGTCAAATATATTACGCGTTCGGAGACGAAGTTGGAAGTTTTGTGCACAAGGCATATAAATGACATATCCACTATTACCAACTTTGCTCCTTCGAATTGGCACGACTTAAGGAGATTTTGCAAGAATTGCAGGTGTGAATTATATGGAGATTGGTTGCAAGCCAAAACATCTGATCTTGGCAGAATTGGAAGGAATCTCTGGCAATTGAACTGCCATCATAATTTAGTTATTTTATTTAATGAATATCGCGTGAACTCAATTGTGCTGGTCTTGGTGGAATGTGAAAAGGAAGAATCAGATCATCATCACATTTCCAATGTGAACCGACTCTTTATGACCCTCGCTTTCACATTCCAAGTCAGAAAGTTTGTTTTTACATGATAAAAGTATTGTTCGACACACTTTATTCCGTCACACGACAATCTAATCAAGCGGAAAAGAAAGTGGCTTTAGAAAAAGTGTGAGGGCGCTAAATATATTCACTCAGGTAGTTGTTGTTCTGCTTTTTTTTCCATCAAAGTGCAAGTCAAGTCTCCATGCATACATTGCTCTTCATGGTCTTAACTAAATTCTGCTATGCAATGTTGCACGTTGCACGTTGTATAACTTCCATTTGCCATCAACAGAGAAGAATTCTCATTTATTTAGGTTTCATTTATTTTACAAAAAAATGAATGATTTCAAAAATATTTTCCTAAAAATGATAGATTATATCGCTTGATATAATTAGTCAGAAAAAGATATTTTCATTATCAACAATAATTTATGTCACAATATTTTCGTAGACAATATTAATAATTGATGTTCATTCATTTTTATGAGTGATGTAATCAATTAGTTTTAGGAAAATATTTTTCAAATGATTTATTTTCTGTGAAACAAACGGAGTCCTCCTTGCTTTTCCTTCCGATGATAATCGAACTTATGAAATCCTTCAAGCACTCAATTAATTATAATTTGCATTAAGCACGATACTCGTCTCATTCTATACAAATGCTTCTACATGCATCATATAATTATTGGTTTTCTATATAGATTAGTATGCTCATAACAATTACCTCACTTAATTAAATAACTCTTTCTCAAGTTAAGTTCTCTCTTTCTTATCCCTCCAATTTTTTGACCGGTCATTTTTCTTTTCATTATATCGGAGCAAACATCGGCAGCATATGAAAGTTAAATCGTATGTAAGTGATGGTTCATACATTAAGATAATCAAGCTCAATTGAGGATTAGCATGTCTGCAATCCTCACGTCATTGATTATTTTTGTTTCGTGTAGTCTAGATTAACATTTTTGTCTTTGGCTTTGGCTTGAAGTTTTGAAAATCTTCCCATGCATGTTATTCTGAATAAAAATGTTTGGCAGGGTTACTTTAGAAAGTCTTATATAGTCTTGGGATGTATTGCATTTGTGTTTGTGCGAGCGAGAGCTTCATTTTGTTCACTCATTGTGATGGGAGAGTGTGGCTTTTTATTTTTATTTTTTCTATATAGGTATATGTTAGTCCTTTGACGATATAAATGCATGTTTCGAATTATCCACCAAATAATAAGGATCACAGTTTTTTTTGGATGAAAAATCGGTCATACTTTTTCATTTGTAACTTTGAATGTAGTTTAAAATCACTAAAATATTAGCTTGCGAAGAATCAATCACATACGCATTGCTGTTATGCTTTTTGTCACTCCAAAATATTTGTTTCGCGTGAAAAATGTCGTGTGCAAGCATAAGCAAGATTTAGTTTAGTTTCATCTTTAACTATATATGACAGAAAATTGATTTGTGTGTAGGACCAAAGTGTTGAGTGTGTAGGACCAAAGTGTTGAGTATTTCTGACGTAAATAAAGTACCTTTTGCCGATATAATTCTCCAATCTCTGATTACAAAAATGTTGAAACATTAAATTAATTTTAAAAGATCATAACTGAATACGTAGAAACAAGCGAAGTGGATGCTCATGAGTCGAAGAAAAAATGGCATATAACAGACAAATTTTCAAGAACTCGAAGACCATTACATATAACAAGCCACACAATAAAATCAAATTTCAGCAGGTTTGGATTAAACCAGATATTCTAATGCCAAACCATATTTTTGCTTATTTTCTCGTACCAATTCCACAAACCCAAGTATCAGCTGAGTAAACTCAGCAAAAGAATTTCTTGTGAAAACAACTCTCGTGCCAATTCCACCAACCCAATGTGCTTCTATTTAGGTGCTTTCTTTTCTCCTTTGAAGAAGTCTAATCTTGCTTTATTTTAAGATGGCTGGCAAAAAGAAATAATAAAGAAAGACCTGAACGAATTTGATAAATTTTTAAAACTTTGATCCTATAACCAATTTCGTGTTTTATTAGATATATAAATATATATATTTGGATAGCAGATTTATATTGATTTTGTTATAAGTTGCGTCCTTTGAATAAGAGAACCACCATGCCATTTCCCTATTTTGGAAGGAATCGGAGTGTGATATGGCTAAACTTGCTTGGAAGAACAAGTCCATGACAAGGCCATCGATTCTACTCATACCACATTCTAGTTATTAGTGTAACTTGACATTTATCGTGCACTCTGCTGCCATTTGCATAGAGGGCAATGACTTGTCCTGTAGTCTCTGAGAGAATCGTACTATTCAACATTCCCAGAACAGCAGATCGTGTAAGAGGATTTGCTTCTACGTAAAATATAAACAAATGATCGATTCAGAAATGCAACGGCAATAGCGAGCAGAAATATTTGTGATGAGCACAATAATGGTGACGGTACCATCAGAACTGTCGTCAAGAGTTACCATTCTTGATTTGGCCACTAGAAGAAGTTTCTTTGCAGATTTTCCTTTTAAGTCAACTAATTCAATACCCAGATTTTCTATCAGCTAAAATGGAAGAAATTAACGGAATGACTCTACTGGATTTTTGAGGACTCAATTACACTTTCGTAACAAGTTTTAAGATTTTTTATACACTTATCTCATTTTCCTTTTAGCAACGAAGTTGAAAACAACCTTTTTTTTATCATTCCCCTCTTGTTTTTAGGGATACATTCCATTTGTTTCCATGTGATTATTTTCTGTCCTTCCTCACTTCTTTTCTAAACAACGTGCAAGTCATAGAGAAATATTACTGATGAATCCTCAATGATGAATTTATGAGCTTTTCTGAGGACTTCTATCTCAGCAATGAAGAACACCGTGTTAGAAACAAGAAACGATGGGCTGGGCTTGCTTCGATGGTCACAATGCCTAGAAACTCGTCCAGACGCGTGGGGTTCTTGTAGATCCATGGGAATGAACCTTGAAATTGGCAAACCCATTTCTCCTAAATCTAAATTCCCTATGCAAGAACAAGTAATTGGGGTGAAATTGATTTTCACAGCATCATGGATTGGGCATGTGCTAATCTAAAGCTAGTAAATCACAATGTTACAAATCCTATATTAATAAAACGAAGGAATTGTGGAAGAGGAAAATTATAAAATAAATGAAATACATTCTATTAAGATTTCAGGCTGTTAAAGATGAGCCACTGCTCCTATCTGATATAGAATCCAGTCTCTGAATATATACACAGCGAGTACCTAAAAACCTAATTAATCTTCATGAGTGCTAAGAAATGGAGCCACTTTAAATGCAGGCCGCCATATCACCCAACAATTGGATCTTATCAACAGCAGTAACACATGGATCCTCCTAGCTACCGACGCTGATCTGTCTCCATTTTCCGCCTTGGGCTATGCGTCGACTCGGCGGCAGCAACCGACACCACAAACTGGCTAGGCCACTGGAACGGCATGAACTCGTCGTGTTGGATCCAAGAGAGTGGCATTTGCCTCGTGGACCGCTTGAACTCAGTCCTCGATGCGGCGATGTCCGGTTGTAGGACCCTGGCAAGCCTCTGGTAGGCAGTCTTGATCTCCCGACAAAGTCACCGCAGCAGTCTTGATTGGAAAATTTCCGCGGTCCCAATTTCTCGTGTTTTAGAGTTTTGTTCCTTGACTCAATACACATTGTATTCGGGGCATTGGGGTAAAATGGGCATAGACAGGCTGATATAATAACTTGGAGGACGATGAACATCGGGCAAGGTGGAGGAGGAACTGGAGTCATACAGCTTTCACATCCAGTATCATTCTAAAGAAATACGGAGGAAGAGATGAAGATGCAGAAAGTGGTGCGGAGTCGAAGAAAGGGATGTATGAATTAATAAGCAATGGTGAGCTCCCAACAAGATTGGTTCTTCTAATGAACACTTTATTTGAGACAAATTTATGTGTCTTTATATTATATGAACAAGACCAGATTATTCGGCATAATTAATGTATCAAATTAATCCTATCCTCTTTGTATTTGAAAAAGTAGAGTAATTATCACTTCTAGCATGATTATGAATGCATCATTCAAAAGCGATGATAGTATTTTACAGAAGACGATATGTTCCCTTTCTCCCACTGCAGAGTTTCCCTACGTTGCATATTTATTTTTCTTCAGACTCAAATTATTTAAACATTATGTCTTTCACTTTTCTTAATGAAATTGACATATTAATTATATGTGGCAATCTTCATTTTTCTTACAAGAATATACAGAAATTAGCATGCATGTACGTATTATGTTGTGAGGTCTAATGTATCCAATTCGATGCGTAAGGTTTCCATGGCTTAGGACACCTGTAGAAATCAGCAGCTCTCAGTATCTACGAAGTCGGGATTTTAGTCTATGCTTAATGAATTTGTAAGCAGCACAGCGTTTCCAGTGTTTTTCTAATAACAACTGAAGGAACTAAGTATCGAATCAATTCAGTACATTGAAACTTTCTTCTCTAGGTGATTGGGAAGTACTCCTCACACGTCCCATGCATGTCAACCTCTGCTTTCAACTCTTATCAATTTCAATTGATTATTTTCTTTTCCTTCCTCGCTCCTTTCACCGGAACGTGCAGGTCACAGAGAAATCTTACAGATGAATCCTTGATGATGAACTTACGAGCTTTTCTGGGGACTTGTGTTTCACCGTTGAAGGGCGCCGTGTTGGAAACAAGCAGTGATTGGCCGGTCTGGGTTCAATGGTCAATGCTTTATAACTCGTCCAAACGCCCTTTCTTGACTTTCCGGAGTAACGAATGTCCGGCGCATGGGGTTAATCTAATTGGGTGTCGGTCAAGTAGAACAGCGAGCGAACTGCTAAACCTGCCTTTTTAAGCATGATGAAGAGGGCGTGCGAAACCGAATCAGTGGCCTCCACCATGATCGAACCGGTTTTTTTCTCACTCAGTTTCTCTTCGGAGGTTGATAAACAGAGAGTTTTGGACTTGGGTCCCTTGTCCTTTCCAAGCAATCTTCTAGTTCTTAAACAATTTTTTTTAAACAAATTTTGCTAGCATAACAGTTTTTTAGCTACTTTAACGATAACAGCTTGATATGAGTCATAAATTCTTAAATGAATGAACCTCACATCAATTTATAATTATTTATTATTTAATTTTTTATAGTCCAAAATAATTATTATTCTCATAATAAATTAAAAATAGTCAATCAATCATTTCTCTTAATAATATGACTCAAATACCTCGAGCACCATTATGACTTTATGCACTGTTATTTTTTGGGGCACCTTCAAGGGTTACCGCAAGGACGAGTGTCGGTCTCCAATGTGGCTGCAAAGATAGGCAAGGTTATGGATGTGAAGGATGGGGTAAAGGGCAATAGTACAATGGAGTGTTTTGGAGGGTTTAGCTCACGTGGGATGCAGAGGTTTCTATTCTTTCGAGTACAATGGAGTACATGGATGTGCTTTGCAGGGATCAGGGTGGCAAAAACCCCATGCGAATCAACTCCGTGCATTTCAACCCAAAAAAAAAAAAAACTCCGTACATGTGTCCGCAAACTTCCATGAACGGCTCCAACTTAGGCAACGTTGGCAGGGCATTCATGCTATTAACCATCTACCTTGGATTTGTGTCGGGAATTATAATGAGATATTATATTGTTGGGAGAAGGTGGAAAACAGAGAAACGAATCATTACAGCTTAGTCGCGCTTGGTGACCTTTTAGATGCAAAGAGCAAAGGCTGTGTCTTCACTTAGGCTAATAATAGAGAGGAGAACACTTTGGTTAAAAAGAGAAGACAAGTGTTATGCAATGTAGATTGGAGGGTGAACTATCCTAAGGCGGAGGTTTACGCGCTACTGGCATGCGCTCTCCCATTCTAGATTCGCTTCACTCGGTCTTTGCCCTTACACGCGAGCCTCTTCTTTTTAAGCCTTTCCGGAACGCGAGAGAGAGAGAGAGAGAGACAGAGAGAGACAGAGAAGGAAAGGGAGGGATAAGTATGTGGCCGGGCCTTGAGTTCTTTTTTAATGGGCCATATAGGCTGGCTCCTGCTTTATACTTCTAGGCTCTGGGCTTGAGCCAATTGGAAACTTTCGATATTGAACTTGGAGGTTCAAGGACGAACTGCACTAGTGGGCATGGAATTGTGTCATGCCCAAGAAATCAGATTGGGCCTTTCCATATTGACCGAATTGGAGCCCTTTTAATTTTTTTCTCTTTTTTTTTTCTATTTTATTATTTATTATCTATGTATTTACTTATTTATTCATCTCTATCTCTTTACAAAAACGCGTGCTCAATTTGTCAGAAAAATTCAGGTGTCCACAACTACTAACACTTATCCGTCACCTATTTCCGCCTCTGGCCACGGATTGATGCAGCAATGGCAACCAACACTGCAAACTGGCAGGCCCTTGGAACAACATTTAGTCATAGTCGGCCCACCGATTTGGATCCAAGAGAAAGGCGCATGCCTTGTGGACCGGCATGAACTCGTGCCCGAACGTTACATCAAGAGACGCGGCAACATCCGAGTATAGGACCCTAATCAGGCTCTCTTCATCTTTTTATCTCACTCCTCTCTTCTATGTACCTGAACCTGTGTTTGCGGTACTCATAGGAATCAAATCATGGACTTGATACTTTCCAACCCCATTGCCAATCCCTTTACCAATAGGGCCGCATGCCTACGAGCGTCTATGCCCTCATTCCACAAGCAGTCAAAAGGGTCATTCTTTCACCTACTTATCCTGGGATTCAGATATGAATGTGAGTCGATTCGAAGATTGAGTGATATGCTAAACTGCAGTCATGCATTACTCTGCACAGAATAATATATTTGTTTAGATGAGGGAGGGAGGATTGATTCGAAATTTTTGTTGTGCCACTATCTCGTGCTATGAGTTTTGTTCCTTGACTCAATACCCAAGAGACACTAGAGTTGTCTCCAGGGCATCCATGTAAAACAAGCATTAACAGGCTACACGGCAAGGGAGTCTTTGTTCGCTGTTCTTGAAGGTAAAGTCTATGGTAGCATCTTCTATCCATGATACAATCTGTGGCCCAGATGTGACCATTAATAAAGACATGCATGGGTATGGCATGACAATATGGTTGGCAATTTACTTTGAATTTGGATAGTTAATTATTAGGGAGGGCATCCCTTTTATTATTATTTTTAGTAGAATTATGTGGAATTTGAAGATACTTAGAATATTTCACTGAATTTTTTCCTGTTCCACTTCGATCTATCTAGTCCACGATCTATTATTGACCTACAATTTTAAAGATCTTATTAATTTTTTAGGACGTATTTTCATGGAAGATTAATTTATTAATATATTTGGCTGAATGGGTTACGGTCAGTTTTCACTTGTAAATCTTCCTGGATAAATAATAGCTGCGCACATTGGAAGGTGGAAAACATATTCATCGAGGTTAATGCACTTGCTTCCTTTCTTTTTTTTTTTTTTTTTTTTATTCTTTTAAAAGTTTTGTGCTTTACAGATCTCATTATTAATCTTCTCAATTCAAATGATATACAATTGACTGGAAAAATAAGAAGAGAAGACATTAGAACAAGCCTTCATGAGAAAAATGAAATTTCAAACTAGTCTTGTGACATATATATTCACTAAATCTACTTTGACATTTTAAAGAGGCAACTCCTCAATGATTTCATTGTACATGAAATGGGCTTCCACTTTGGCTTCTCCATCCACAAGGCTGCTCTTCTCTCTAGCATTCTCACACGTCACACAAGCCATTTGGACTTTCCCATTTCAAATGCAATGTTTGATGTTGAAATCCCAATTATAATTCCAGATGCATAACCTATCTACACTACTTTCTGCTTGAACCAACTCTCATGATTTATACGATTGAAAGTTGATGATGATGGTGGTGGAGGCGGTTGAGCATCGCTAGGGCATGCTTTTGGCAATGGTTCCACATAAGCCTAGATTCCCACTAAACGAGTCACTTGAAAACGTGCTTAATTGCTTGTCTCGAGGAATTCGATTGGTGAATTGATTCTTCGAGAGATTTAAGTACCCCAAGGGATGTCAAATCCCCGAATTCTTTGGGAATTGTGCCACTAAGCTTGTTTGAAGAAAGATCAAGCCATCCAACATTAGTCAAGTTCCCTAGCATCAGAGGAATGGAACCTGTAAATTGGTTATGAGAAAGGTTGAGCCCTATAAGAGAGTGAAGATATCCAATAACTTCATGAATATTCCCTTGGAAAGAGTTGTGTGACAAGTCAATGGTTGTGAAGACGGTCAAGATCTTCACTAGCTCAATTACTTGCCCTTTCATCGTCAGTAGTCACGGAATTTTCATATGACTCCATTCCAAAATACTATGTCATATATAATGATTCATCTTGCCCCTTTTGGCCATTCATGATACCTTTAAGGTTCATTACCAAGTTGGCTGACAAAGTACCGCCAAAATGTTATTGGATAGGTCTAAAATATGTAACATGCGAAAGAGGTGAGCTCCTTTGGGAATATTCAAAACACCATCAAAATTGTTAGACCTCAACGCGAGAACTTTTAGTTCTGAGAGTGTTTCCAACCATATTGAGAATGTATCCTCTATCTGATTGTCACTAAGATCCAAAACTTCCAGATATTTACATTTGATAAGGGAATGAGGCAATGTGCCTTCAAACCAATTTCGACTCAAGTCAAGAGTTGTCAAACTATTTGTCGAAGAAAATGATTGAGGAATTGTGCCATTCAAGTGATTCGTTCGCAAATTCAAAACTAACAGATATTGGCTAGAATTTGTTAAGCACCAAAATAAGCTACCTATTAAGCCATTGTCAGACAAGTCGACAATCACGAGCATGGTGGCATTGCATATCAAAGAAGGAATTTTTCCTGCTGCATTATTACTTGCAATATAATAATAAAATGTGTTGAGAAATAGAAGTGGAATTGACCCTCCAAACTTGTTGCTAGGCAAATCTATTGCAACCAATGAGGTGTTTGAGAAAATTTCTATGGGCAATCATCCAGTAAAATTGTTGTTAGAAATATGTAAATATTCAAGAGTGGGGAAGGAGAGTTCAAAAGCGGTGAGGTTAATCCTACCACGAAATTTGTTAAATTGCAAATGAAGCTGAGACGATTTTGGTGCTTTCAACCAATGTGGGAAGAAATCATTGAACTTATTGTGATCAAGAAATACCGATGATAAGTTTTGTGCATTTGACTAGGGAGCGCAGTAATGGCCCTTGTAATTTATTGCTGCTCAAGTCTAAATCCGCGAGATTGGTTAGATTACCAAAATACTATGGCATATTCCCAGAGAGATTATTGTTAGACAAATTTAACCTCAAGAGTGAACTCAATTGGCAAATTGAAGAGGGGATCTCACCAGTGAAGCCATTGTCAGAGGCATCAAAGTAAAGAATAGAAGGTGGAGGGATCAAGAGTGGTCCATGGAATGAATTGTTCTAAAGGTTAATAGTTGACAATTGCTTCCAATGCATTTGTTGTATACCTCCCTCCAAAAGGTTATTAGAAAGATATAATTCATCCAATGTATCATGGCTTATTCCTCAAAACCACTTGGGGATCTCCCCACTAATCCTACTGGAAGAAAATACTAAAAATCTTAATCTTTTTAACTAATTCAAGAAATAGGGGAACTTGGTCAAGTTACAAGAGGGCAACAACAACGTTTCAAGTGAAGATGTTGAGTGAGAAAGATTTGGATGACTTGTTTTATGAAATTCACTCATATTATGTGAAATTTGTGGGCTAGCAAGGTCTTTATCGAAAAGGTCCAAGGACCGAAGATGGCGAAGGAGAAAGAGGAAGCTATCAGAATGGAGAGAGCCACGGAGCCAACTGCAATCAAGATCGAGATCAATGACATTACCAATGACATTGTCGCAAGTGACACCATCCCACGAGCAGCAATCTATGCCCTTGTTCCATGACTTTGTCTTGGGATAAGATGTGAGATGGTAATGCAAATGACAAGACTCCAACGTTGTGCTATCAAGCACGAAGGAATTCTTAAACAGGAGCAAGGCATCACGCTGGTCACGAAGGTAGAGAGGTGAGGCAAAGGGGTGGGAAGAATGTAAGGAGAAGAGGAGACGGAGGAGGCGGAGGAATTGATGCCACCCCATTTTGCAATTTGGCATGCAAGTGAGTTTATGGATGGTGGATAGAGCTTCGACTTGTTTAGCCCTTCTCAAGCGGAAAGTCTTCTCTAGAAGGTTTGTTGGTGGTCTCACAGCATGTGTTTGCAATTAGCCGTTCTAAAAGCTCTGTTGGTTAGCATAAGTGTGAAGTGATGGGAATGGAGATTCAACTAATATTCCCTTCTAATAAGCCAAATGATCAACACGAGCGTTTTCCAAAAGTGTGTGGTAAGCTCACATAGACTTCTTAACATATTCTTCGATAAGACTGATTTTGACTTGCCTTGCGGGTCGGGAGTTGAGTCAAAATCGATCTTTTTAAGGGTCGTTCGGTATTTTTGGCCACCAGACAAGGGAAGCAACTTGCTTCGCCTTGGATTAAATATCCCATTAATTTAAAACTAGTTGGTTAACGTATCGTTACACGCATTAATTTTCTTATATTATTGGTAGCTGTTATTCTTCCATGTATTTCATTTGGGTTGTTAACCAATAAATGTAATAATACCAATAATTGGAAATACAAAACACGGCCTGAAAATTTTGAACTTGAGACAATTTCTTCTTATCCATATCTAATTTTTAAAAATAAATTAAAAAGTTTATGGACTTCCCACTTTATCTGTTTTTCATAAATTAATTTCAAATTAAGTGGATTTTAGACAAGATTATGTTCATTTTTAAATTTCCTTGTAAATGGTTTTTTTAATTGATTTAGCATATTTACTAAAAAGTAACTAAAGTAAATCATATGCGAATGCCTTTTCTTATGCCAAACGTATATTATATCTATGAGTGCGGCTACATCGAAGGGAAATGGATTCCCATGTAAAACCGTTCTAGTTTTGTCAAAAACAATCAAAGCTTAGGGAAATAAAAACCGCAGGAAATGGCCTTCCCAATTACCCGGAAAGGACGTAAAGACCCGATTGAGCATCACATTTTTCTGTATTTCGACTGATTTTTACCCGCTAAAGTTGGAAAGCAACACTTCTACCGGAAAACTTGCCATGAAATGGTCTTCATTGGACTGGACAATGTTTCGGGGTACTCTTTTTCCTTTTTTTTTTCTTTTTCATTGACACTAAAGTCACGTGTGTATGCAGGTGTGTATATCACATATCTAGCGTACTTGTTCCGTGCTTATGTGATGTTATCAAAATAGATGCGATGCTAATAAAGTACGAGAGAGACTATACCAAGGGAATATCTAATACAGTTGATTACAGTGTATGTAGATTGGTATTCATTTTTGTAGGCCATGTTACCTCACGACCTTCCTAGGAAGAAAAGATAAGTGATTGTTAATTTACAGTATCTCATAGAAAAATATCTCCAATTCTTTCGTTTTTAACTAATTATTTTATTTCCTTCCTCACGCCTTTTCTAATCAACGGGCAAGCCATAGAGAGATATTACTGATGATTTTTTTTTTTTTTTTTATCGTATATTAAGGAATCCTTGATGATGAATTTGAGCTTCTCTGAGGACTTCTGTTTCAGCTTTTCTGGCGTTCATGGGTCGATGTCAATGCTTTGAAACTCGTCCAGACGCCCTTTTTTGACTGTCGAGCGTATCAAATGTTCAGCGCATGGGCTTGGAATGAATCCTTCAAATTGGCAAAAAACAAACCATTTTTCCTGTATCTGACTCATAATCACGGGAATCGTCTAATTCCATAAGCAAGCACGACTAATTGAAATAAAATTAATTTTCACAGCATCATGGATTGGCCGTGTTCTAATCTAAATACTAGAAAATCAAAGTGTTCTGAATGCTATATAATTGGACGAAGGAATTATGAAAGAGGAAAACTCTAGAATAAA
Source organism: Eucalyptus marginata (assembly GCA_014182565.1). Classification (NCBI taxonomy): domain Eukaryota; kingdom Viridiplantae; phylum Streptophyta; class Magnoliopsida; order Myrtales; family Myrtaceae; genus Eucalyptus; species Eucalyptus marginata. Next base: position 8,167,194 of record CM024590.1, read on the forward strand.
GGAAAAACATTCTATTAAGATTTCAAGCTGTCAAAAAAGAACCCCTGCTCGCATCCGATACGGAATCTCGTCTGGGATTATATACACACAAATATACACATTCCCGACCCTTCAAAAGAGTACCTTAAATTCTATTTGATTTTCGTCGGTGGTAAAATATGGAGATGCTTAAGATGCAGGCCACCATGTCACCCACACCAGAATCATATCAACCGAATTCTAATCCTGACACATGAATCCTCCTAGCTACCGCCACTGATCCACCTCCCATTTCCACCTTGGGCCTCGCGTTGACGCGGCGGCGATATCGACCGACATTGTGGACCGACTAGGCCCTACCATCCGAATCTTGCCGTGCATACGGCTCATGGACCCACATGAATTCGCGCCCCGGCCACCGTGCTGGCAGATGTGGCAACATCCAAGTGCAGGACCTTGGAGAGCCTCCGGTAGGCGGTCTTGATCTGCGGACACATGGCGCCAGCCCGGATCCCCAGCATCTCATACAGTTGTCAAAGTCATCATATTACTAATTGAATCGGGTGTTTCTCCTAAGAAGCCCTTGTCCTTGAGAGACAAGGACACAAGAGGACCAATCGAATTAGATTTCGGAAGAATACAGGACATGTTGAGATTGGAACTTACATCTAGAGCAGTGAGTCATGGTAATAAGACAACATAATCTGGAAATATTACCCTAAGGAACAACTAATAAGGCTCAAATGTGTCAAAGAAGAAGACAAATCTGCAAACGACAGTGCTAAAACCATGGACATGTCTATTTTATCGACAACAAACATGCTCACTGCTTTTAGATTCTGAACAAGTATTGTGAAGGTTGAATTGTCTAGCATAAAAGAAGAGAATGAATCTAATTCATAATCATTATAAGAGAGATCAAGGGACACGAGTTTGGAGAGACAAGAGATTTCATTAGGAACAATATCCAAAATGTGTGAATGAGAAAGATTCATATGAATCATTTTTGCAAAAAACTCAGGTTAGGCAAAACATGTGGCCAGAAAAGTTAATACTGGAAAAATTTGAGGCTTTGAAGATGGCAAAAGAGAATGAGGGAGCTATTGAAATGGAAAGCGCCACAAAGCCAACTCCAAGTAAGATCAAGACCGATAATGTTACCGGGACACCATCGCATGTGACCCGGTCCAACAAGCAGTGGTGTACACGCTTGTTCCATGAGTTTGTGTTTGAATAAGATGTGACCCCAAGAGTCTATGCCCTTGTTCCACGAGCAGCAAACTGTATCGTTCTTTAACCTACTTCTCCTGCGATTGCGGTATGGATAAGTCAATTTGACGAGTGAGTGAATTGAGAAACTGCATTAATCCATTACTCTGCACAGATGTAATTATTTTTACTGAGAAAGGGAGGACAGCTAACTGTAAACATATAAAAACGAGGAAACAAAGGATTTGGTATCATCCCTTGTCATGTTTGACACCAAAGCTCATTGGCTCTAGGAGAACGTTTCTCTTATGTCATAGAATCCATAGTATTCTTGTTATTGGAGTCATAGATTAGATTACTTGATTGGAAATTTTTGGGGGTACCAATTTCATGGTCACATAAGACAACAAACATTCATGTTAGCAATTTCTAGCCAGTATTGGCCAAATATACTGATTAGCACAAGCGCAAAAGATTTAAGACTCAATTGGCCAAAAAAAAAAAAAGTTTGAAATTGAATTGGTACAATTGCAATTTAAGATTTTTTTTTAATTTTTACAAAGTGACTCAGAGTTTGGTAGAATTCCATGTTCTTGGGTCGACCACAATGGGATGGCGTAGCACTTCATTATGAAAACTAAGAAGTCAAGGTCTTCTAGAAATGACATTATTGTGATCACAAATTTGACTTTCTCAATTGTCTTGGTGGGTTTACTCGGCTGTGGAAAATACTTGTGCCATAGAAGTTTCTCCTTGGCTGAATGGAAGACAGTGGAAGAGTTTTAGGGCATCCATTCTAAATGGGCATTGACAAATTGATGCATAAGTTGGATTTTATTGGTTTTTTTTTTCTTGCAATATCATATCAAGTGTGGAATAGAATTGTTCTACATTACACGATGTGCAAATCTTGTCCGCTTTTCTTAAAAGGCATACTAGTCAAGTCTATGATAACATTTTTCATTTCAAAGATATGTGTGGCTTTGCTCATTACCATAAGGTAAACAAATTTGGGTAAATCGTTATGAAAAGAGGGCAGTCATTTATAATTTTTATTCTAAGAAGATAACTTTGAGTTTGCAGATACATTTAATTTATAGTATCTTTAAATTTAAGAATGTTCTTGTCTAATTTTGTGGTTGCAATAACTTACAACAACTTTTAGAAAGCTACCTGACACTGATTTTAAAATGTTGTAATTTTATAATATGTATCACCAAATACACTAATTGCATAACTTGACACAATAGTTACAATGTAGCACAGCTGCAACGGTACTAAACATGCTTTAGTTTTTGATAGTTCGATCCAAAGTTGCATGACCACCATTAGATACCGCTAAATATGCCCAACATCAATTCAATTGATTACTAAGTTTTAGTATGCTTAATTGTCAAGTAAATTCCCCTTGTGTATCCACTAGTATTTGGCAAATGAATATTAAATGTCAAATCTGCAACGTGAAAGAATTCAGTGGAGAATGTACAAACATAGCTTAGGGAGGCGACATAAAGCAAAACCCAATTCTAACTCTGAAGATGAGATATCTATTTAACAAAGTCGGACTAGAAATCAAGTGATCCTAAGGGCAGCGGTCCGTACCCGTCAACCCAAGCACACGATCAAGATCAACAATCATCAGTCTTCTTTGAAAGGTCTGTCAGTGCGCTTGCGTAGACTTCCATTCCAACTTCTTCTCCAATAAAGACTACTTCAGCTTGCCTTGTGGGTTGGGAGTTGAATCAAGATCCATCTTTTTCTTAAGAGTCCTTCGATATTGCTTTACTACCAGACAAGGGGAGCAACTTGCTTCGCCTTGGATTGAGCATCCCATTAATTTTAAATTAGTCACGTATTGTTAATCATATTTTAACATGTACCTATCTTTTCATACGATTAGTATCTGTAATTTTACAAGTATTTTACTTAGCCATTGAATGTAGAAAATAACAATAAGAGCACTCGTCGAGCTGGACATCCAAAACAAGGCCTAATCATTTGAACTCGAGTCCATATCTCACCTTATCCACTATCTAAACTTTAAGAATAGTTTAAAGTTTATGGGCTTCCCACTTATCTGTTTTTTTATGTTAATTCGAATTAAGTGGGTTTTACATCAAATTATTTTCATCTTTATTTCCTTGTAAATGGATTTTTTTTAAAATGAATTAGCTTATTTACCTGCTAAAATTAGAAGGAAGATGTTCGACAGAAAACCTTGCCATGAAATGGTCTTGATTGTACTGGACCATGTTTCCGAGTACTTGCTTTTCCTTTTCATTGACCCTAAAGTCACGTTAATGGATGAGCCCAAATGAAAAGAAACTAAATGATCTTCAATTTCAATGCGATAATTAATATCGTTTGTGTGCAACCAAAAGGGATAAAACCACCCAAAAATATCTTAATCAAACATCTCTTTTTTATGCGTGTGTGAAGGAGTAGAATTTTGCAACCTACGCACAACACATATCACACGCATTGATTTGTAAAATAGATATAGGATAGGATCAGAAAAAAAAAAAAAATCAAACCTCTCTTATTGGTTGATGCGAAACATATATCTAAAAACATTGACAGAATCTTGTTAGAATCCAAGTTCCGATTGCATATGATTCCGACAATTATCATACCAGTTCCCCCTTTCTTTTTTTCCGACAATTCATATTGATACATTCCACAAACAAAAGTAACTAAATCTATGAATCTTATTACTGCTGAGAAGGAGATGTCGCTGCGGCCAAAATTTTGATGGTCATGATCTTGACCATAGGCTTCAGCAATACACTTTCAACGTAAAAAAAAAAAAATATTTCAGCAGTCTTAAGCGGACAAAAATTATATTGTTCTTGCTGGTGCAGCAATCTGCGGGGTGATACGACCAAAAGAGATGGCAAAAAAAAATTGTCATGTAAGATTTCCAGCTACCTTCGTCGAACTTGGTACTCGAGTGTCCATTTTTTCAAAAAAAAATGGCACTTAAGTGCACTTTTATAACTTTTGGTATTGAAGTATCTCTCCACGCCAAGTTTTGGCATTTCAGGTGTCTAGCACTCCACCATTTGCAAGAAATAGTGAAATTGGCCAACCATCATCCATACTAAAGATAGAAAAATTTCGCATTTGGTAAGAGAAATTCTTGAGTAGCAACGTATAACATGTCAAGCTCGTGAACAAAACAAGTCCAGAGCAAGAACGTGCCAATTTGCACATCTCGCCATTCAAACAAATGGAAAGCTTCCGTAATAGATTCCCTCCCTTGCAGTGGCCACCATCCACATCGTTATTGTGTGAAGAGGAAAAAGTTGCAACATCGTCTCTCTTTGAATAACAATATGGAAAGAGAAAGCACGAATACAAACACCAAACCAAAAGCCATTGTCTTTAGGCTTTCCCCACTAATTAGGTCACGATACACAATTAATGCACTGCACAACACTTGTTTTCTTTATATTATCTATACGTTCAGTTTCAAACGTAAGCGAAAACGAAAACTTCGAAGCGAAATTTAAGATTTCCATTGCAATGATTACCAAATAAAGCCCTAGTTCATTCAAGAATTAATTTACTTAGAACACAACAAACCATTTCTTACTCTCCCTTCTGCTAGTAATCAGTGTCCAGAAGTATTGGATAGAGATCATTAGCAGATGCAGACAAAGCGGTTCCAGTCCATTGCCCATCAGCGGACATACTCTTGGCGTTATACTCACCAACTGAATGATCTTTGTCACCTTTAAAATGCTTCCTCATGGCCTCAATTTTCTCCTCAGTCATGATAGCCCCCTCAGAGTCCAACACCGGAACAACAACCTTGCCTTCAAGCATGCTAACCACAGATGACATTGGTGGCCGGAGTGTTGGGGTCGCATTAGTACACATCAGAGCTACCTTTATCAATGCCAGCGCCTCCTCTTTGTCAAAGTGAGAAACGAGCCTCCGATCAACTAGA